>CM062833.1:4841237-4913940 GCA_031772345.1 Himalopsyche anomala
AATTAAATATAAAAGAAATAGATCACTATTTAATCACTGTATGTTAATTAACCCTCCAAGGACGAGCGTGACCATATAGTCACAGTAAACACCGTTGTCTATTGATCCCACTATTCATCCTTTTTCTACCTGAATATCGTTGATTTCACTCATATTTGGTTAAGAAGGGTACAGACTTCAGTAAGTCATCAGCCGCGGGGATAGAAACGGCCACCAAGAGAACATGCGATTTTTTGAATTTCCGTTTTTTTTTAATGGACTTTTTGAAACTGTTAGTTATTTTTTATCAAAACATCAAATTATTTACCGTTCTTTTGCTAATATATTTGTAGTGAAATTATGTTGATCTAAAGATGTCAAATTTTAAATATTTTAAAAAACTTCACGTTCAGCTATATTTCAACCCCGAATGATTGCGTGCACATACGCTCACTTTTTTTTTCAAGAAATTCAAATGCCTGTTTTTAATTTATTTAATATTCCCAATCCCCCCGAAGTTATGCACTAAATTAAAAAGTTATTTAAAATCTCACAAATATTAAAATACCTACTGATAACAACTCATTGTTTTTCCAACAAATTATTTGCATCCAAATATAAGAAGATCTTATTACATCAGTGTTTATCATTCGTCGTTCGTTATCTTGGAATCTATCTCTAAAGGAAAAAAACCAAGTGACTGTTATTAAATTAAAGAAAAAGTAAAGCTATTTGCAAATATTTGTGTTTAATATCTACAATAAACATATTCTAATTGCAATGTACTATATTTTTTGCTAGTACATATACATAACATAATTATTATAAATATTATGTGGTTGTTTTGAATAAATAATAATAAATAAATAAAAATAAAGGCACGCTTAGAAAAAGAAAATATGAAAACAATTGTCATCGGGTGGTAATAGTTGTGAAGAATTAACAAAATCGTGTCGATAAATTGTGTTTAAAAATGGCGAACACGCATTGAAAACAAAATAATATATACAGTAAAATCCTCATTTACACTAAAGTCGGGAGAGTGTAATTCGGGGTAGTGTAATTGGGGGAGTGAATCTCATACAAAATTAGGGAATTGGTTTTTTACGCAAAAAATGCAAAACTAAGATTTCCCTTAGTTTTGCAAAAAAAAAAATATGGACGAAATATTAAGTTACTAAGTGATAAAATTCCAAGCGCGCCAAAATCCAACAGTCGTCGGCTATACGTGTATAGCCTGGCACGTGTTGAATACACAGACGCTAGCCATAATTTTACTGTATGCTCCGCAAATACGACCGTCTCGTAGCAACAACAATGGAATGCGAAAGTGCAATTGGGGGATTTCCGGCGAATATTTCAAGCCAGCGCGTAATTCGGGGAAGTGTAATTGAACGTTCCACTGTACATGCATAATTCGGGTTTTATTATTAAACATATACATAAAAAAATCCTGTTAATTCGTGTTCTGTTTTATCATATTACGTTAATAAAAAAAATAAAAAAAATAGTACTTTTCCCACTTAAAATTTATTTGATCAGGACCGGTTTCGCTCCTCGCGAGCATTATCAACTGATAAGAAAAATAAATTAAACAGTGCTATTTATACAAGTTAAATTGAAATAAAAAGGTGTAAGCAACTACTAACAATGAAAAGGATTTACAAATTACATTATAATTACACAAAATTAAAATGCTTAACACCTATAACATACAATTAGTAGTTGCTTACACCTTTTTATTTCAATTTAACTTGTATAAATAGCACTGTTTAATTTATTTTTCTTATCAGTTGATAATGCTCGCGAGGAGCGAAACCGGTCCTGATCAAATAAATTTTAAGTGGGAAAAGTACTAAAAATCTTTTATTATTTTTATTATAATGCCATTCAACCAAGTATTGACAGTGAACACCTTAAAAGTGATATTGCATTAAGTCATGCTCCGTTTAGTCACATTCAGTTTAATCATATTCTGTTTGGTCCGGTTACCACACTATCATATCCCGTTTTGTCCGATTACCGCAAAAAGAAAGCGAAACGAGAATACACTATTATCGCACATCAGATTAGAAATTTCGTTCACACGGGCGATCCAGTGTTGCTTAATCTATTTATACGCGCTTATTTTTATTAATGTGATGCATTCCCAGCTTCTAGAGTCGGGTACAAAGATCAGAAACGTGAAAACGGAAACAAAAATAATTGAATTCAATATGTAGTAGGTATGCCAAATATATAGAAAATAACAACACCAGTGTATCACAACATTTTTTTACCCGACATATATTTGGATTCATTTTTTTCCTCGATGGATTCAGCGGTTACTTTTTTAAAAATATTTTTTAACACAACATTAACTGCGTGACACGTGTTTCGCTGCATTTAAAACAATTTTGAGACTTATTTATTACATATAAGTTTATGTGGTTTGAGTAATTTTCTTTGCTAGTAAAATTATTAGGTTTACTACAAAAGAACTGGACGCAGATAGATGGAATATTAGATCTTAATAGAGATGAATTAAAAAGACAGAAGTCACCATCTCCGTTTTAGTCTTCATACAGACATACACATGTTTTCTTCATACATGTTATGCGTAGAGCAGTGGTTTCCAAACTTTATGTTATAACGCCTCCCTTTGAAAAACAAAGATTAAATTCGCGCCTCCCCATCCTTTATTTCATAAAATAATAAAAACACGTTTTAAAGGGTAAAGAACATTTTAAGCTGTCACATTTTAAAAGTCTCTACCTTTGCAATAGTCCACACTTCCAGTTCGGAAATCGCTAGCGTAGAGAAAACCTCAAAATAACAATTAAAATTCCAATGAAAAATTAATGAATACAATTTGTTTTTTTTTACATTATTTTGGGATACCGACGACACCCCGGTTTATGATACTATCATGAATTCGAAAAATCTAAAAGATTTTTTTAAAAAATACATAATTTTACTTATAACAGTTATTGTAGTGACGTCGCTTTAGAATTGGTTCTCAATAAAATTTTAATAAAATATTTTTAAAACATTCAACTTGTATTCAACAAACCACTCCGGTAAGCTACTGGAAAGTATGTCGATCATACACATGTGAACAGGGATTACAGTACCGGTGCAACCGAAGCAAAGATCCTGGAATTGAAGCTTTTAATTCCGAAATACCGGTTAACATTACTGACATTTCTGTATTACAATATGTATCGAATCGCGTTAGTGTTTTCCTATAGCATATTTTTTTTTCGAAAATTTGACTGAAGATACAAACAAGATCAAAAGATTGCAACATTGATTCCAGGAAGGAAATTGCGCCGAAATTTAATTTTACACTCAATATTGTATTTGTGTACAAAAATATTAACCTTTTTACGGAATTGTTTTTCTCATTTGCAAAAAATAATGCGACTACCAAAAATCACAGATATATGTGCTTTTTAGCCATGTGCGAAGAAATAATAAAAAATTATCCCGGAGCCTTTTTGTGATCCCGGGATTTAAAATTACTCGTTAAATCGTGTATTTTTTTTAGCTCACCGAGGAATTTGAAAATCTCAAATCTCTATACTTTTTCCCTAGAATATCTCCGTAACACGTTTTTTTTTTGGCTCTTCCAAATCTAAAATACAATAAATTTTCGGGATTTGCTAAAAATTTCTCAATCCCGGGATCGCAACCATACTAATCCCGGGATAGCAAAATTGAACGGTATCCCGGAATTAGAGACCCTAAACGCAACATTTGGCTGCACGTACTTCTCAAAGGGTTAATAAACTAATCATTTTGGAACATTATTTCAATTCAAAGAAAAACAATATATGTTTTTGATTAAATCTCTTTTTAATACGGGTACTTGACATGAATGTCATTGAGATCCCAACTGGCCGTATTTATTTCATGCAATTTTATTTAAAGCGTTTTTGATATTTGCAATTGACGTACTCTTCCCGCTTTGGGAATCATTACGTACGTAAATTGCCTACGTACTTCACGGTGAAATTATTTTTCGAAAATGGCGTTGCTAAGCAAATAACAGAAACTTCCCACCCTCGGGCCTTTATAAATACATTCATGAAGGCGTTTATAAAGGCATTCAAGACTAAGGCAATGTGACCAACGTCAGACATTCGTGATTAAGTATACGGACTGTGAAAAGCTCGCGGGCCGGAGCTTCCGCGCGACAAGGCGACAACACTAAAAATCACAGTTGATCTTTGGACCGTCACATTTCGCGAATAAGTATGTCAATAAACATTAAGATTTTCATCTCGCATGAATAGAAGTAGGGGATATCAAGTCACCGAGAGTTGCTAAGTGAGTTAGCATGACAATCTTTTACACAGCATGTGGATGAAAAAAAAAGCGACGACAAGAGCTCATGTTCAAATGTTCGTTAGTTAATTACCGAAATTCTATTAGAAAGCAATATTAACTCGATTCGTTTAGTTCGACGTTAAACAGATTAGCTTAAAAATGAAATAGAAATTTGATTACGTTCTCTTTCCCCTAAAATCGATTTATCTGTATGTAAATGAAAACAGGAAATAGATAATCAGTCATTTTCAGGAGAGCCAATCAATACCAGGTTTTCACTTCAGTGTGAGATTTACTAATTCGGTAACTGTCATTTGACCAGTTCTTTTACTACACTTCATGTTAATGTATCGTAGTTATTATTGTATATTCAACACTTTCTTTCTTTTGCATGTTATCACTTTTAAGGTGTTTACGACCAATGTTTGGTAGAAAGGTATACACTTTACAATACAAAAGTAAATAACTTCATGAAAAAAAAAATCAAGGCAAAATAAGTATTATAACCACCATGCAAGTAACGACGATTTCCCAGACAAAAAGTGTAAGAACCAAACTTCACTAATGTCAAACTGAAAGAAACATAATTTTTGAACAGTGTTATTTATCGTCTTTTTTTAAAATATATTTAATTGAACAATGATCATTAGTAATTATATGATTTTAATGAAAATGTAAATCTGATTTTTCTTGTCCGATATTTGCTGGGAAGTTTGACAGATGCTTTCCAGCACCGCTATACATAAACAGAAAACAAGAATCCGGAACGATCCGGAAACTTCGGAATAATTTTCATTACCTATAACAAAAACGTCTGATGTGCGTCATGTACATAAAATTTGCGCCAAATCTTCGAAGCCAGAAGAAAGACATGGCGTTTGTTTTTGTTTGCAGGCCGCGAGTTATTGTGTGTTTGGTAATAATATTTCACATGTGGCAGGAAGCGAGGCATCAAGGGCATGTTTATGGCACTAGTAATTTTTCACGGTTAACAAGTTTGACCGTGGATAAAACGCCTATTTTTTAATTAATTGATGATATATTTTAATTAATTAACGACTTTTCGATGGAAATATTATACAAATAACACTTGATTTTGTCAACGAATTTAGGGCTGCCCAAAAGTTACATCACACTCTAGAGAAGTGGAAAGGAATGATAATAAAATTTAAAAAAACACTCTTTTAAACTATGGCTGTGAAATCGCAGTCGGGTGTTTTTCTGGAGCATAAACAGAAGAAAAATAATTTAAAGATATTGAAAAATTATTATTCTAGTAATCATATTGATTGGTGAAATCTACTAGAATCTATTCTAGTAACTATAGCATGCGTGAGGAACCTGCGGCCTTTTGCTTTGGTGCGCCCTTCTGGCCGATTCTGTAATTCTGTATTTTTTTGTAAATTCGAAAAATTTCTGAGATTTCGGAAATCGAAATGCAACCAACTCAAGTTGGTTTCAAGTTGGTTTCCCACCACCACCCGTTGTGTATATGCAGCCAACGTTTAGTGGCCGCCTTCCACAACGCTATCGACAGAAAAAAAGGAGTCTACCCCTCACATTCATGGCCCGAGCAGAACTGCACGGGACTGATTTTGAACCATGCACTAATGTGCTTAAAAAAAAAAAAAGAAAATGTGACTAGCTCAGCCACTTAAATCAATTTGATATTAAGTATCTTGTGTATAGTCCGTATACTGAGAACTCGTCGATGTAGACGAGTTTGACTCTAGAGAGGAATCAAGGTTGTGACGATCCCCATATGAATTGGCAAACTTTTCAAATGCCGTGAAGTTAGCTTTGGTTGCAATCAAGTCAGCGTGGCCTATTGGGCCCGTGTGAGGACGGACCACAGCAAACAATTCTGCTCGTTCGGACTCCATCTCAGGGCAGTCCCACAGAACGTGATTAACGTCCTGCTCGGCATACCCACAAGAGCAGTCCGGCCTTAAAACCAACTTGCCCAGCGCGAATAGTTTAGCATTGAACTTGCCATGGCCGGTTAGAAACTGACAAGTCCAATGTGATGGTGTTAGTGATTTTATTGCAAGCCTCCAGGACACGTCCAACTAGGACGACTGCATATTAGCGATGAAAACTGTATTACACCAAAATATCACCACAAAATAACTGTGATGAAACTACTTAATATTTTAGCCATACTTAAATGCGGACCTGACTGTATTGTATATACAATATTATCTACAGTGCATCTTTAAAAATAGCGAAATTAAAACGTTTAATGATGATGATACTTAGTACATACAGTATAAATTATTCCACAAGTTCATTTCCACTTACGCACCAGGAAGCGGCAACGTTGCCAATTTTTTTTTTTTAACATCACAAAATATATCTCGGTACACGTTTGCAGCAAATGTGGGTTAGATGTTTAGATTTTGCTGATGAGTCAGTCATCTTTAAATTTTAATAATATGTTAACAACTAAATATTATATAATTATTAACAAATTTAGTAATACAACATTACGTCACAATTCCGTCGCCTGTGAGCTGTACTGGGACACCCCAAAAATCTAGAATTGAGATGCATGCAATGTTGGGCTATATTTTAAGACGTGCTAAAGTAGTTTATTTAAATTTAAAAAAAATCTGTTAGTCCTAGTACAGTTCTCGTGAAATACGCACGTGAAATTTGAACAAAAAAAAAAGAAAACACAATTAATCATCGATAATGGACTATACTTTTTTTTTCTACATTTCACTTTAAAAAATCATCATGTCGTTTATTTATAGAAAAATATCACTGAAACAAAATATGTTATTGGAACATTTGGTTATAAAAAAAGATCTATACCAGTTCGACATATTTATTTTAGATCGGTACCGGTTTCGCTCATAGCGAGCATTTCCAGTTGATGAACTAGAAAGCGATACAGGATTGATATTTCAGTAATGCTCGCGATGAGCTTATCCAGTCCCGATATAAAATAAATAATGTGTAATTAGTAATATTTAATAATAATTAGTAATCGATTTATGAATTTCTGTTCGAAGGCATGGATGTATGTGATGTCTTGAATTCCCCCCTCCCACCTGTCCCATCCTATGAACGGGGTTTATTGAGAGCGATTAGCTTACCACTAGTCCTGTCCTAGCTCTATCCTTCTATTCTTACTCTCTTTGGAAAAAGAGAGGTTGAGCAACTGAGTACAACAAGCAGTTCTCGTAGAAACACTTCTGTTGAGATAAACTCCATAAGGAGTCCATATGCTCTACATTGGGAGCGGACATGGTAAAAAAAAATAGTAATATTTTATTTTTTAATATCATGTAATGCCTTTCCACCAAGAATTGATAGTGAATAAATACTTTTAAAAAAATATTCCGATCCCAATATGCATTATTCAAAATAAATATTGATATTGGACTAGTCAACAGCTAGCCAAGACCAGGAGTGTAAAGTGCAGTATTCTTTCAAATTGAAGACAATTGTAGTGAGCAGTGTTTTTATTAGCATCTTTTGCGATCAACAAGGGCCCTGTAATCTAATAACGGAATTCGAGAAAAAAATCGGTTAAGGGAGTTAACTGTCAATATTTAGAAGAGAGCTATTATAACATCTATAATGTTGTTCAATAATGAAACCTGTGTTCATGTTTGTATTATGTACAATATTATCTCAATCTCTTTTGACACCGTGTTTTTAATAGCTTGGTTGCAGGCTTGAAAACCGGTTTGGACCTAAAAAAATAAAACTGCATTTTTTACGACCAGCATAAATATAATAATGTACTTTTGAGGGCAAAAACCTCGACCTGAAGTTTCATAAGGCGAAATTCTCAACATTTAGCCAGCAACTTACTAACGTTTCCAAAAAAATGTTCGTAAGGTTACTGGAAAATGCTGGAAATTTTGTTCTTACGAAATACGTGCGTTGTCTTTAGGTTATTGACATTAAAAATATTTACGTTTGATATTCTTTAATTTCGGACCGAAATAATTAATTTCAAAATAAATGTTAAAAACATTTGTTCGTCGTCCTCCCAGTAGTTAATCGAACTCCATAACAAGACTCTAAACAGTAAATTCCCAAAAACATCATTTGTAAATAGTAATGAAGTTATTCTAATATTCAGTAAAAAAAACTGCCTTATCTAATTCTGTTCTTTGTATGCGGTGTGACAAAGAAGCATTTATTTAATTAAGATTATAATAATAATAAAAAAATGGATAGTCTAGTTTGATTGATTCCGGGTAAATTGCTCGAATGGAATTGCTCGAATAACAAGATCCTCGAATAACCAATTGCTCGAATTACAAATTTCTCGAAAATTTTAATTTTTCCACTTTTACAAATCATACATAATATATTTTCTTTAAGAATATTATTAACTTATTGACGCAGCTATAAATTAAAAAATAATAATAACCGTCATATTGGATATTTACTCGATAATTTATATTATGCCAGTTACCACCGCTAATAATTATGAGAGTTACCACCGCTATCACAAAGACGTTACATCCCTTATCTATAAACATTTTTATTATGAGTGATTTTGGGCTCTCCTTGTAAAAGTAGACAATACTGATTTTCTATATTACTGAATTAAGATCAACTTACATAGGTAGTATTTCTTAAATGTTTATCTAAAAAAAAAATTTCTAGAGGCAATGATAAATAGTACAGCAATAATATACAATTTGATACAAAGTTCGGCTTATAAACTAAGAGTACATACTGTGTAATAAAATGCCAAGTGATCAACTACTATGTAATAAACACTTAACTGTATTAAAGCCGTTTAAATAACCAAGCAATTCGAGCAATTGATATTCGAGCAATTGCATGTCGAGCAACTTGCATTTCGAGCAATTTGTAATTCGAGGAATTCTACATTCGAGCAATTGCATTCGAGCAATTTACCGGCTCCCAGTTTGATTATATAACAATAGCACTTTGAGTCGACCAGCGGTTCTCCAAACCGCTTTTTCGGCGATAATTACACTGTCAATATCGTGTGACCAGTAAAGTATATTCTCATTTCCTCTTCAAATAATTGTTAAGCGTGCATTACAACACAAATACAAGTGTGTCTGTAGAAAATTTCATTCATACTAAACACAATGCTGATAGGAAACGCGACACGTAAAAATAAGTTTTCGGTAGAATGTCGAGAAAAGTTGTAAGGGATATGGTGTTATATCCACTTTTATATATAACAATTCGGGAAATTCTCTCTTCAGAAGGTTACGTTGGAGATTTTTACAACTTATTAACGTGTTTTAGTTGCATCTTGAAACTGCAGGTAATTTCATTAAATCGTTTGAAAATATCTGCCAAATAAAAAGCATCATGCTTCCTCGTGATTTTCCTTTTAAAAAATTCAGCCTGCGTTCGGTTCCCAGGGCGAAATTTTAAGATTTTGCAATTAGGCACGTGCTACTTTCTAAATGCAGCAATGAAAAAAGTTTATCCGATCACAATGTGTTTAGTCATAGCAGTCTTAAGTCCTCACTATAGGGGGCTTTGGTTTAGTCCATGGGTTTAGACCAGAAAAACAGAAATTGTGAAGCAAAAATTTTGAAAGATTTTGAGGTAAAAGCAAAAAAACCGCCCACTAGTGGACGGTACGGACCAGGTAGACGACCCGTGGTATAACGCATAGTTCAAGGTGTTACCTTGATCATTGAAGCGGAAAAAAATTTAAAGGTCCTATCGTATCGGTTTCAATATATTATGGGACCGGATGACATGTTACAATATATATATATAAAAAGTAGTTAATTCTATAACAGTGTATTGATATGCTGAAATATACACTAATTATTCAAATAAGAAAAATTATACGAAGAAAATGAGGCACCAAAAAATATGTAATTAAGATAAAATCGAGTGGTATCATTGCCAACCCGTTTCGACAAAATTAAATTTTCAACTATCGGCTGATTTTTATTTTTGACGAAGTTTATCTCAACGAGAACTGCTACTTACTCAGTTGCTCAGTGATTTTTGTACTACTTTGTACTTATACCATTCAGTTTATTTATGAGAAGTCGTAGAATAATAAGACTAGGAAAGAACTATTGGTTGACTAATCGCCCTCGCTATATCCCGTTTAATGATCTGATGGATGGGAGGAAACTTTTTCAATGTCATTAAGAAAATCATAAATCGATTCGGCTCAAACAACGTTGACCAGTTGACTACGGACCCGTCAAGTATCTTTATAGAATGAATCAACAATATTGTTTACGGTAAGTAATAAATATTATTGTCGCGAACATACATATTGTTTAAGCGTCACGAAACATCACGAATGATTTGAATTATTAATTCGATGAATAATATTATTTCGTAGATGACGTGTAACACGAATGTGATATTTAGATAGCCATAAAAATACATTAAAATAAAACACGATTTGCGATTTCACGCAATTGCAGAAACATTCTTTTAGCGAATCGCTTACATACGAAAAAAAAATGAAATAATTCCGTCGTAAGTAAAAAGCCTCTAATTTTTGCCCGATGTGGTCTGGCAACTAGTTGATTAGGGGTTGGCCTCTACCGATCAAGCAGATGCCCTGTGAGCTCAATGTCAAATTTAGATTTTTCAATTTGAATTTAAGACCTAGGACGTGGGTGTTGGTGATATATTCTCCCCGAGTTGGTTTCGATATCGAATATAAGATGCCTCCAGCTTTTTTCATTTTTTTCTTTTAATTACCATTTTTTTTATAGATTTATCTCGTACATATCGACTGTGGAAAAGAAAAAGGACGTAACCCACACATATCAAACTTTACAGGAGGCGCAAAAAACGTGTTTTGATGATTTTGTGACATATGCAAATTATTAATTATACACAACCTTGAAGTGCACTGAGACTTCTAAACTGGTGTTTAATTGACACAAGCTAATATTAATTAGAGAAATTGTCTCGGAAAAACCTTTATTTCAGTGTTTTTTCTTGGTTTTAATTTTTTACAAGGTCATCTTTTTCAAACTTAAAAGCTAAATTTAGATACTTATTCGGCATTTTTAGCTTCCATCATTTTAATAGAATGTGTGTCAAGTTGTATACATTGTGATTATCGAAAAAAAGCTGTTTTGGAAAATTGAGGGTTACGTCCTTTTTCCTTTCCACAGTCGATATTAATATTACATCTGGTACATAATAATATTACAGAAATACCTTCTCTTCGCTCAATGTAGGCGGCCATATTAAAAAAATGGAAATTATCTCAATTCAAGAATCAAACAAATCTCAGTTATCAAACGTTTACAAATATTATCTTAAGCTCTTTATTATGATTCTCTTGATTTAGTATTATAATAATTATAACAGGCTTATCACTATTTAATTCTTAAATGGAATGAAATTCCGATAATGCGATGTCAATTAAAGCTATCATTTCTGTCATTAAGAACACGCGACCTATAGTAAAATTAATACAGATCGAAGGGCATAATTAAATTTTCATTTATTTCGACTGTCTGAATCGTCACGTACCAACACCGTATTAAAATGTTATTTACATTACATAATGAGTCGTAAATATCATAATTTGTAAATCACTAACGAGCGTCATTATTGATGTCAGGTTATGATAACAATAACACACCCACAAAAATGATGTTTTGAATTAAGAACGACGCCATAATAATAACCATAGAGCTAATTTCCAGTGAGCAAAAAGCATAGACATATCGAATGCAGACGTAGATAATAAATTATTCAAATGTAGAATAGTATGATTTTTAGTAAACAACATCTGTTACAACAGCAAACTCTTATTTATTAAAATATTTTGTTTACAATTGAAAACTGGTTATTTCTTGAATACGTACTCGCAATTCACTCATTTAAGAGCATAATCAGAGTGAAAAAACCGTAAAAATATCTCTACATCGAATATCATTATCAGGTTGAATAAATCCGTGAGTTTACTGAATATAAATTGCTGAGAATGAATACTAAATGGGCAAAGCTCCAGAAGTGGGGAGCCACTTAAAATTTATATAAGAATATTCTTGGGCTTATACAAATTAGAAAATGGGGGTAAGGAAAAGGAAGCGTACAGAGTAGCCACCCGTCATATTTAAAACGTCAAAAACATAAGGTTAGTCATCTCTCAATTTATTATTTACGCGATCCACCTTTCATCAGATGATACGCCAACTAATTCAAATATACATAAATACTTTTTACTTTCTGACCGATTTATTCAGCTAGATATTTTCACACCAAAGTTTATATACACCGCTGTTATACAAAGTGTATCTTCCATCTTTACTGTTAAATATTATTCGCGTGGAATGTATACCTTTTATGCATAGATATAAGTTTACAAGATGATACAAATTCGCTCTCGGGTCTCTATTTTAATAGTATAGTTTCCAATAACTTGTGTGATGTGCCATGCTCATTAAATCCAAACCTTGAATACCCAAGTTCTACCGTCTATTATTTTAGAAGCGAATATTCATTAAATATTAATAATAATTATATACGGATATATGTAATATATTATGTAGATAGACGACTTTGAATTTACACGATATAATAATTAAAACCTATTTCACACATTTATTCAAACGCGGAAGCATTTATACGTATGTGCATTGTTTCATTACTGTTAATTGACTTTGGACCGCATGTATAACCTGCTTCAATTAGGATGACTGCAATGTGTAAAATGATTCGACACTGAGATCCACAATAGTGCTCAGCTAAGTAAGTAATAGATGGGCTTGACACTCTTTCTTCGATAACGACTAACTTCTACACATTAGGAACAGTCATATAATAATTAAACGCAGTGCGCCGAATATAAATGAAAGATTACTTAGTGTCAAATAAAGACTTGACTTTTGAATATAAAATTAAATTAGATAACTTTGTTATTCCCCTGGTTGTGTTGCATATGTTACAAGTGTTTTGCCTCTTTGAGAAGCATCATCAGACAGAACATCGCAAGGTTGGCGATTAAATTAAAAATTGTTTCTAGGATTCAAAGTTTATGAACGAGTCAAAGAAACGCGTGTCACATACATGCTGTAACACAACAAGTGAAATAATAAAGTTATCAAATTTATTTTTCTATTAAAAAAAAACTTTCACAAAGTTGAATCGATTTTTTTTAAATTTTGAATCAAACGTAGGTACAGAACGGCATTGTTTGTCGAATCTTAAGCAAAAAAAACGACTTTCTGTGTTTTTTCTTGAAATAATAAAAAAACAAGAATGCCAGATTTTGAATAGTTTATTTGTTGTTATCGATTAAATAAACGCGAAGGTCATTATTACAATCATAGTTCAATCGATTGTAATATTTATATGCAAATAAGAGACGTGGCAAGCAATACTATCTACTTTGACACCTGTATTATGGTGGCATTTTATAAACACATTTTTACAACATTGGTGTTATAATCAAGGCGTTGGGTAAAAAAAAAAAACGACTTGGACCCCGGCTTTAAATCAAAAACCGACTCCGATTTTTTTCTTCAATAATTTCCGTTTAACTTGCATATATTATATGTACATAATAGATCATCTTCAGTCAGCCTGGCATGTTAGCATGCATGGACTCTTGTGGTTTGAATACACATGATAATAAATGGGTCGGAGTCTCAAGATTGTTCTGACTCCGGGAAAAACACCCGACATCGACTCCAGAACCCTAGTTAAAATATTCCTAGGAATAAGGCATGCTTCAAAACGACGTATCTACCCCCATCCGGCGTACAGAAGAAAAGGACAAAACCCCGACTTTTTTTTGATAATTAATAACTTAAGAATTAGAATAAACTTTTAGCTTATTCGTTAAACTTGCGATATTATGTCTTATGATGCTTCTCAAAGAGGCGAAACACGTGTCACATTTTATAACACAACATGTGGAATAACAAAGTTATCAAATTTATATATTAACATAAATTATCAATTGACGTTCGAACACAGGCGTAGATTTATGCATACAAAATATTTTCAACAGATGGTCTATGATTGATTATCAAATGAAAATTCTCACTGGAATTTGGTCAAGAAACGAGACCCACCCCCAACACTAATGACCATGCAGACTTCCCAGTGAACACATACTCCCAACATTAATAGATATTTTAACGAAAAGTAGGGCAAGGAAAAGCTAGAAGCAGGGCCAGCGTAGATAAATATGGATAGGTTACTCATATATTCCCGAACCGGATGGCTATGAGAAGGATTCAAACACCGGATGACAACGATATGCTATAATTTATTTTCTTTTACTTCTGTGGTTTTACTTTATTTAAAAAAAAAATACAATTAAGCCTATTCATACATTGCTTTACTGCTATTTGCTATATAGAAATGAAAATTTCCACGAGACCACCATCCCTTTCTAGTTAATTTTTGACCCATACGGAAGATTCTAAAGAATTTTTAATCATCTTTTGAAATACCAACTGGCTCGCTTAAATAATGTGGGGTGATGCAATATGATGCATGAGTAAAGGCAGTTCCCTAAGGAGTGCGTTTAATGTATTATAATTTCATTCCAGCAAGCAATGCCCGCTTTTAGTGTAAGTTGGTTATGAAACATAGATGCCGGTTACATACTTCTGTCAAAATTAAACACATCTTGTGGAATTTATACAAATGTCAATTCATCATAATGATAATATATTTGCGAAAAAATAAGACGATGCGTTTTTAGAAATGTTTCCCGCGGGTTCAAAGTACAGAAACATCTTCACTAAGTGAGACTGTCTAAATAAATCAAGCATTTTTCCAGCCGCACGTTTTACGAATGATGTAAACATTGTGCTTGTTTTTTTTCCTAATTAAATACTGGTTAAAACGTATGACACCGTATGTAAACAATCAACAAAAAAATATTAAAGAGTTTTCCACTTACCGAAATCAATGAACTGCTTTATGGAAAGCGGCGAAGGGCTGAATTGTGAATAAAAGTCCAGCATTTTAGTCACTTGACTAAATATAGGATTTGCGAGCCTCATTTTGCTGTATTATTTCACGCACCACAACACGGATTTATTATTTATTTTTCACGAACAGGTTACACCAGACACAACTCTGCACGCACTCAACTGACGTTACGGCATATGGTTTGACAAGTATAAAACTAAAAAAAACTGACCTTGATTACAATTAAATAGTGTTGCCAACTTTTTAAAATAATACCCTAAAATCAAAAATACTACTTTTCATAAAAACTAGGAATAAATTTCGTACGAGTACAAAATAACGAATGTTTTGTCCATGATTTCTCATTAATAAAAAGCATTCACCAAACCATATTTTAAATAATGGATGTTCTCCATGCCTGACGAAAAATTAGGTACATATATTCTTTTTACTGGTTTAGTAGCGAAGAAATTTATAATATTTTTTAACATATGTGCCTCACATTATATAAAGCAGCTGGCTTCCACACGCTAGCTGCAAGGTTCTTTGTCTCCTGTTAGCCACTTTGCTTCCTATCAAGCCACTCCAGCGTCTGTCTAATTACATAATGTTGAATGTTTATCACCAGCCTTCAAAATAACAAAATCTATAACATGGTTGATAATAGAAGCAAGCAGGATTCAGGTTCTTAACTGGCATTTGTAGTACATGTCAAAGCTAATTACATCGTCACTTTTATTGTTTTAGGTGTAGTAAAAGGTTGGTTAGTATACGTTTATACGTTTAAGTTCTTGAAATAGATAAAACACCATATCTTAGCTTATGCGTTCTTTTAAACTCATTTCTTGTTTAACTTTTAACAAAACATTTTTCTAATCCTTGTCCGTTTTTAATGTAAAGTATATGGCTTCCTAATGGAGGATTCTCAGCAGAATTTTTTACGAGAACTGCTTATTACGTTACATTACGTTGTTCAATTTCTCTTTTTTCGAAGAGATTATGGATAGAAAGATACACCTAAAATAAGATTAGTGATTAGCTTTAATAATAGTTCTCAATTTTTCCCGCCGATTTTAGGATTGGAAAGGTGGGAAGGAATTTTCACAACCATTCATGCCTTCGAACACAAATCAATAAAACAATATATCAAGTATAAGACCCTTGGTTCTGGTCACAGAGTAAGTTCATGAATCTGGCATTTTTTTGTATTATGCTATTAATACACGAATGTTATGGTATCCGGTGTATTACATTAAGAAATATACTGACTTATTATGTGATTACGGTTATAAATATATGTATTCGCATATTTTTAACCTTGTCTCGTCGCAAAAGAAAAGTTATTGAATGCAAATTTTAAGATAATAAATTATTGATCGGTAAAAATAATAATCTCCGCATTTTACAAAAAATCCTTATTATGTGCGAATATTATAAAGTTAGCAGTACTGTAGCTAAAAGTCTCTAGTGGAAATTATCGGTACTAAAAAATAAAATAGTTGCCTGAACATATAAAAACCGATGTTCATTAATTTTATTATTTTTTCAGTACTTGTTCCATGTTTTATCATTATAAAATATGTTGATAACATATCAATTGATCTAGAGGAAATATATTTTACTGTTAAATATTATTCATATAGGATTAAATGCTGTTATTTAATTTTCATGTTACTTTAAAATTAAATCTGGCAACTGTAGTGAAACTGTCAAAACGTCAAGCCATTTTGTTTTTATCCATTGGAACTTTACGAAAATACGGTTTAATTATTAAATGTGAGTGTTCTTAGTGACATTTATTGTGATAAACAACATATTATATAGAATATACGCTCAACGGCTTCAACTCTCTATGATATCATCGCCCATTAATAAACAGATATCCATAGTCAATTCTTCGGTATGTGGGAGTAATGGCGAATTATTTGGCTTTTTCCTGGCATTCGAAGATCGATTCCAAATATTTTTTCAACGAATTTGATTTTAAAGAAACTAATGCTACAGAGCGTCATTTATTAAAACAATTTTTGCTATTATTTGGATATCATGACATATGTCGTATGGTTGCTTGCAATTCACAAAAACATAATATTATTATGATTGTGGGTGATTGTTAATATGGCCCTCGGAGTAAGCTGCATTTATGTTATTAATGTTATTTTGTTCTATAAGTTAATTCATTATAAAAGAGCTAACTTTAACACTTACAGTGCTTAATAAAACAATCAACAATAATTGTATTGACATCTTTACATTCATTAATAAATGTATATTTAGGCAGTAAAGTTGTTGACATTTTAAATGAACATTAATTTAACCTTTTAACAGCCATTAGTAATATCTTCAATTATGCCCTGTGCGCCAGCAAATTTCAATTAATAAATAATTTCAAAACATATAGCATAATTATGTGGTTTATGGATTTAAATGACTACTGTTTCAAATGAAAATTTCCCCCTACAAGATTTCTTCAACAGGGGGGTTCTTGCACGTTTTTACTAATCCTTAATTAGTGTCGTCACAAAAAAAATACAATATACTTTTAGACTCTTTAATAAGTTGCTCTACAAATTGATTTTGATGTTTCATTCCAACTGTGCTCAGTTTCTTCCACTGCATATATTATTTCAATGTGAGTAAAATATGGATGTTAAAAAATACGAGCTAAAATAGGATGAGAGAATTGGTCGCCGGTGGGTACAGTATATGTACAGTTTCGTACAAATACAGTGGAACCTCTCATAACGAGTTTAATTTGTTCCAGAACCTTACTCGTTATGTGAAACACTCGTTAAGCGAAACAATTTTTCCCATATAAAACAATGTAAAATACAATAATGCGTTCCATGCCGGAAAAAAATAATTTTTATATTTTTAACGTGTATTAAAGAAAAATTACATACTTATAAATTGTTAAGGAGCGTATCAACCTGGAATGCGATTTCGATTTGCAAAATACGATAAAAAATTGACTAGTTTATTATTAATGAAAAATAATTAATTATTTTTTACTAATAGACATTTGTTTTCGCCGATGCTTCAAAAGTTGGTGAAAATGTGAGAGCATTATCATTGATTAAATTTGTAAAATGCATAGCGACCTGCTTATTAGTGTGATGCTTCTCAATGTACGATGCAACTGTTTCACTTTTCTCTTATTGCACCAGAAGATTGTTACTCAACTACTTCCTCCTCCTCTACCAACAAACTCTCCATAACTTCTTGCTGTGAAAAACAATGCAACTCCATAAGCTTTTCGGTGGTCAGCTCTTGATTGTACTCTTTCACACACTCATCAAAATCGTTTTTATTCACCTCCAGTCCCATAATATTGGCCAAAGATATAATCTCGTTGACTAGACTTCACAGGTACTGTTTCAAGCCCCTCAAAATCACATTCGACAACGCTCCTTGACAAAGCTTCTTCGAAGCTGAAGTGAGGGTTCTTTTGGTAATCCCTTCCCACACCTTTTCAATCATCTTGAGGCAAGCAACAATGTGAAAGTGATCTTTCCAAAACTCTGCATCACTCGTTATGCGAAATGTCACTCGTTAATGGAGCATTTTTTTCACAATCTGTTTTGCTCGATATGGGAATTACTCGTTATAAGAGGTGCTCATTATGAGAGGTTCCACTGTATAAGGAAAAAGCCAAAAAAGTATTTCCTATCTTACTATAAAAAAATATTTTTGTTGAAGAGAAATCTTTCCCTTTTAGGTTATTATTGCTTTTCTTTACATGAAACATTTTTTTCTTTTCAGGTAGCATCATTATTATGAAGTTTTAATAACATCACATTTAAATACTTCCAATCTTAAATAATGCATTCGAGAATTAAAATTATGATAATTTTGTTTGTGTGATCTGGTAATAAATCAATCAAGATACCGAAAGACAAAATAAATAAAAATGAAATATATATCTTTTATTGGACACATTGATTAATTAAAATAACCTATTGTTTTCCTAGATTGCAGATTTTTACAAGGATTATGGTATTTAAATCTAGATATTTACTTATCATATCACCGCTAATCTGCAATGAGTGATAAAATTGTTTATGAATTTTTTTACGATATCAGAACTTGTGTTCAATATCTGATTAATTAAGCGGATACTGAAATGACTGGGCAACATTTCAATATTGAGAAATTTTAAAATGGAATCGGATAACTCCTACGAGGATGGTGATGATGAAATATTTTATCCTATAGTCGATTTGCACGAAGGAAGAAACAACGAGAAGAATTATGGTGAAGAAAACATAAATATTGTGTTAAATAATCAAAATGGAGATCATAATTTAGAAACTGTTGTAAAAAAAAGCAAAAAATCTAAGGTAAGAAATCCTCCTTTTTTTTCTGAAAAAAGAGGTTATCCTTCGGGTTCCTATGGGGTACATTCACATTTCAAAATTCTCCTTATTTCAATCATTTGCCAAATACAAACAATATCTACGTGATATTTATTGTTATCTACAATGATACCTCAATCGTTGCAATGCAAATATTGCACAGATTTGTCTGGGGTCACTTTGTACCCCGTTACTCGAGTGTTAAGAAACTGAATAACAAGCAGTTCTGGTAGAATAACCTATGTCAAGATAAGTTCCTTAGTAGTTCATATGCTCCACATTGGGCGCAGTCATTTTAATTTGTTCATGGTTATTCATTTATGGTTAGTAATTTATTTATTTGTCTATAATGCATTTAAAAATATAATTTGTTCAAATATTTCAATCAAGTTTCACTAGACACAGAATGTCTCTTAAAATTATTCCCAATTATTTCATTTTTATAAACTAACCTTTCCTCAGAATTTAAGTTATCTCGCTTGACTTATAACCCTAATAACTATTAAAAGACTATGATAACCATGAACATTAGTTAGGATTAACCAGGCATAATGATCTATACTTTTCTGCATTCATTCGGATTTCTCAAGGAAAAAACTCCATGTTATGGTTCCAGGATTTACCGTTCAAGAGTTTTGTCTCCTAACCAACTAAAAAATAATGAAAATGCTGGAGAACAAAGACATATTGAGGTTCTACTGTAGTTACATAATACAAAAGATATTATGTATTTATTATTTGAGTTGATATAAAGTGTTTGATAATTAATGTTATTATGTTTGATTCTAGAATAAAACATTAAGTCACAGAAAGATGGCTCGACGGAAAATGAAGATAAATATTAGAGATATATCAACGTTAAAAAGTAGTACTAACAATCAAATTGACTGCAGTGTTATTGAGAATGGCTTTGTCAATGATAATAGCGTTCAAAGTAATGATGATGATGATGACGACGACGACAATAGCCCTTTAAAAATGTATAAAAAGAAGAAAAAACGAAAGAAAAAAAAAGAAAAATCCTCCAAAAGTAGATTGGTAAGAGTTTGTTAATTTTTTTTTTTTTTGGGAGGTTAGATGAAATATGACAACCCCATTTTAATTTTGGTTGAAAATTGATAGTTATCATTTAACGTATATCATTAAACATAATTTTTTCCATCTGTTACAGAAAATGAAAAGTGCCATTTACCCAGACAATAATTGTAGTCCACCGCAGAAAGAAAACGGAGACCATCAGAATATGAATAGTGAAGAAGTCACTGTCAAAAGGGAATCAGAGTTGACCAATAGTTTTGAATTTTGCACACTTGTTATGAAGAATGTTGAAGAAATAAAGGAGGAAGTTGTCAGTGACCACAGTGACCAGGACGAATACTCAATGAAAGTTGTCGATGATACTTATCACAAGGTACTTTTGCAATTGAACATCACATTAATTTTTAGTTTAGTGCTTTTACAATTCTATGATTTGTTATCATAAAGCAGTTATGGTAGAATGTAAATGTTGGCGTTGGACACATGATGTTCGGTTCTAATTGTATACAGTTGCACGCCCAGACAGATATACAGTATCTACGACCGTAGGGTACTATCTGTAAAGTACTTGAGAGAACTTAAAGATGTAAGCATGTATTGAGAGGAAGCAAAGCGATTGTCAACAGGGTTACAGCAAATCTTGGTGGCACCGTGTGTTGGTTATACAGCTCCAACTGTATCTGTTTTTAAAACTTAGAACACATCATTCATCTAAACTCAATTTATTACTAACCCTTCATGCATTTATTATTAACTTTTAATTTCTGCACGCTGTAGTGCATGCAACCAAGTCTTGAGGAATTTCTTCTCGGGACATTTCTGGCAAAATTTTAAACACGACTAACGTTGTTACGCTACGGAAGTACCCTATATTAAGAGTGTGAAGCCGTAGTAGCGGGTGGTGGTGGGTACAACGTTGAGTACCCAAGGGAAAAAAAAAACCCTTCATGCATGGAACAGATCCATGTAAATTGTGATGTTTTAAGATCTTTTCTATACATTTGTCTGCACGCGTTGTGTGAATATATCATCGGGATACTGCCAGAAAACATTAAGCCAAAAGTTGGGTGTTTTGAATTATGAATGCGGATTGATAGATTTAAAAATGTTCTATTATCTGAAAAACAAACTCACTTGTATTAATTATATTTAATTGTTTTAGATATTTAAAGAATTAATATGAACTGTCAATTGTTTAGCAGTTATTACTGGCAGAAACCTGTAAATAACTTTTTTTAACAGATTTCTTATTTCTACAACTAAGATTATACGACTAAAGTTCTTGAGTTGTAAAAATTTTGGTCATTTATTTTATGGACACTACATCTACAGTTCGCTTCAAAAAGTGTCGAAAAAGTCGATTATCTCCGAAGAAGGTTTTTTGACTCAATGTTTTCTGGCGGTATACCGACAAATTATAAAACACTTTTTTGTAGATAACGTTTGACTTTAAGCTCCTGAAATGTGACAAATGTTTCACATATTTAAGAAACATTTTTAAGCCTATTCCACAGAGATTTTTATTAATAAATTGAAGTATTTAAAATAACCAGAAATTTTGTGAAACTACATCTGCTAGTGATACAAATACATTGTAGACATTGAAACTATAAACTCCGAGCTATGTGAAAAAGCAGTCTAGGAGATTTTAGGCTCTATCAGACAGTGCAGTGTTGCTACGAACCAATCAAAAGGCTAGTTTGTTGGTAGCACTAAATTTCATTTTTTGCAATGTCACTGTTATGTTTTTGTCATTATCTTTTTTTATTTTCAGACATTTACGACTTGTGTTCCTTTATATTATTTTTTAATAACCCAGGCTTATCAAAATTATTGTTGTGGCGTGAAAATACCTACGTATCTTTATTGGTTTTTGATAAGATTGCCAAGAGGTTTGACACAGTTACGAGGATTATTAATTTTTTTTTCACAATAATGATGTTTATATTATTATTGTGTACATGGAATGAAAATTGAATCCGTAGAAATGAAAAGAGTATATCATATCATTAATTTTCTTACAATTAAAATCTTTATTTTTTAATCATGCCCACTCCCAGGTTGAAATATATTGTCTCCTAATGGAGTAACCCTTTTTTTGAGAACTTGTTTTTCTCCAATTTCATGTTACGTTTTTTGGATCTGATGTGGGAAAGAATTGTAACTATCATGTATTCGAACACGAGAACATCGTAACCGACCGAAGCGCTACTTCTCATTTACAGGATTGGAGACAGACAGAATATTATTCTACGAGTCCATTGAAAAAACAATGTTTGAAAGTGCCCATTCAGATATACTCAAGGTTTGGTGTGCTGTGCTCATTGAAAGAAAAGAACCTCTTTCTATGAAAACACCGTAGCATTTCTTCGAAGCAAGAATATTTTATCAACTTAATTGATTCTTTTCAATAAGCATTTTCATTGTATGTGTATTTATTTGTTTATCAGTAGGCCCTTTTCTTTGCTTTCAGTCAGATGAAGAATCAGAAGATGATGTGCCTCTTTCCAAATTAGAAAATAAAACTCTGCCAATTGAAACGCAGCAACCTAAACCTCTCACGAAGAGAATGTCTCAGCAGTCGTCTGACGAAGACAGCACGTGGGGAGTGTGAGTCGATACATCTTTTTCTTTTCCCCGCTGTTGACTTGTCAAGATATACATGTACACAGATCTCCGGAGCACTCTTTTACAGCCGTAAAATATGTTATAATACCATCAATATACATAATATACTTATTGACAGTTTAATGATTTTTTTATATTTATCATATTCATTTGGAATACATATGCTATAACAAAATGCTCTAAGCTCTGGAGCCAAATGAATCATTCAACAGTTGCATTGCAACCCATATATTGATTTTTCAATTGCTTTATGTAAGTTTTTAGATTGAAACAGTAAACAAAATTGGTATTACAACTTAAGTCAATGCGCTAAATATTTTGAAGTTGAAAGACCATACGAGATCAACTCGATAACAATTTTTTGTTAGTCACTTTCGAGGAAAATTGACGTCACACACACCTATGTCTTATATCTCAAATTATAGAAAGCCTGATTAGTAGAGCCGAGCTCTTAGCAACTACACCACAGCATGCTTATAGATTTGTAGCCTTAAGCATGGCCTGTCTATAGCAAATGTCTGCCATATTTTCAGACCCTTCCACCATTCTTTCCTTTTCACTATCTTAAGTGAGATAGCATAAATTAGTTTTGTTTCTAATTTTTAGTTTCTATCCTCACTTTCATCTTTTTCCAGGAAAAAGGTAAAAAAGGGAAAACAGTTAAAGGTCAAGAAGTTGAAGTTGAAAATTAAAAAGGAGAATATTTCATTAGACGAAAGTAACGAAGTGAAACCAAGTTGTGAGGAGTGCAATAAATCATTTAAATCCCTGTCAAAGTACAATATACACTTACGGTAAGTAAATAAAAGTTTTGATTTTAAGTAATTAATCTATTGCCGTTTTATTAATTTTACATCATAATTAGAAATTAGAATGCCCAGGGTGTATATACCCATATAAAGATTATTTAATAACTTATTTCCCTTTTGAGTTAATCGCGGTTTAATGAAATGAATGTAATCCTATTTTTCCAAAGTTTATTATAAATCACAATACAGTGATTCCTACAATTACGCGAAAGTCGCGACTACGTTATTGGGATTCGCTTAATTTGAATACTGAAGCTCATACAAAAATTAGGGTTACTTTTTTTCTCGCGAAAAATGCAAAACTGCCAAAACTAATAAATAAAAAAGATATTGACGAAATATTTAGTTACATAGTCACCCGCCAACGTTTGACTGTATGCACGACACAGGCAGCCACCTGACTGTGTGTGTACAGCTGCGCACGTGCCAAATGCATTGTCGGTCTTGTAATCAGTCTGTCAAAAATATAGATCGAGTTGAGCTCTCCTATTGCAGCCGCCCACACAGCAATGACAATGGAATATGTCCACCCAATTAGAAAAAATAGCCACGAATATTTCTGGAATTTGCTTAATTCGAGTTCGTATAATTGGGGGGATCACTGTGATTTGATTTAGAGAAAAATTATATTTTTGCCCAACCCTATTTGTTCACATGTCATATTGTTGGTGTTTGAATCATATAAATTCAAGTTTGCTATTCCCGCGCACGTAACACTCATTTTGGTCGGTCTAAAATATTCAAAACGTGATTGTGTTGGGTATTTCAAACCATTCAAAATAAGTGCTATGCATTTGGGAATAGCGCTACAGGACCTTATAAATGACAACAAGTTTTCTTATTGACATGTTTTTTTTTTGATGAAGTAAAGAAAATTATGAATTACGTTTTTGTTTTACAGGAAAGTCCATCGGAAACCATATACCTGTTCTCTCTGTCCGAAAACATTTCATAAACAATCAAAACTAGAAGACCATTTTAATTCGCATACTGGAGAAAGACCGTACAGGTATAACTGAAATCATTTGTGCTTATGATAGATATTTGAAAAAAACAAAAAAAGCCTTCGAGTTGAATAAATTTGTATTTTTAATAAGCGAGAAATATTTGATGCACAGGTGCTGTACATGCTTTGCACGAGGACACGATAGTAATGATTTGTGATGATAGGAATTAAGGTAGTTGTAAAGTATGAAAATTAACCAAACCGAAAAAGTATTTATAACAGTTTAAATGGACTCAAATTGCAGTACCGACAATTTCATAAATTTATTTTTGGATTAGTGTTTGATGTCTTTTAAATTTTGTAATGAAAGGTGACTAAGGAATGGGGAAGGGTTCGTTTATGGACGAAATCATATTACTTTAATGAACCTCCAAGAAATACTGTAATATTTTTCCAGTTGTTACCTTTGTGAAGGAGGTGCGTCATTCAGATCGGAGGCATCTTTAAAAAGTCACGTGAAGGTGTTTCACAGCGGCAATGCAAATGAAAGAAAGCAATTTCCGTGCACGCTCTGTACTAAGGTATAATCATTTTTATGTCCTATGTTAATATATTATACTTGTTAGTCTGTTGGAACCACTGTTTGATGTGTTACCAAGAGAAAGGCTCTTTTTAAAACGATTACACTACTCACTGTTGCTTTCTTTGAAGTGAAATGATTGGTATATACCCAACACATATTTTCAAGTCAATTTATACCGCAAATCATAAATACATTTTTAGTAGGCTATCAAAAAATATTGGTTTTTGATATTTTTTTATGTTAGTTCAGAGCTGTCCCAAATAAATGAGTTTCCAAAATACACCTTGCCCATTTTCAATTTTTTGTTACATACTTACAAAAGTACATGTAGGGAACCATTTTATTGAAATAATAACCATATTTTCTTGTATCAAATTGAAAAATATATTTTGCGTTTCAATTTTATTCATTAAAATATGGCTATTTTTTTAAGTTTCCAAAACAGTGAAAATGGACAAGATGAGTTTTGGAAATGGGCGACTCAAATGCATAAATACTGAGAAAAGTTTAGTACAACATTACATTATATTTACTACTATAGTACTGAACTACTATCGGATTTTATAAACAAACAACTTCTTACATTCTATTGCATCATGGCATTCCAGTGTTAGCAGGCGTAATCAGTCACTGTCAAAACTCAGTGTTGATGCTATTTGAAAGTTAATACAGATGTCAGTGCGTCTTCCAAAATATAAAATTGAACCTATCATTTCATTTATTTTCAATATACATATTTGTAATATAAAATTTAAAATAACTTTGATTATTCCACGTATTGTGTAACTAGCTGTGACACGTGTATCGCCTCTTTCAGAGGCATCTTCAGACTTACTATCGCAATTTTTGCTTATGTAATGAAGCAAGATTGATTATAAAATTTTTGAATTATGAAATTACAAAATGGAGTTTGGGTATTTTTTCCTTTTAAGGGAAGCAAAGAGGGCGGTGATTGAATCGCGCGAAGTAAGTCTGAAGATGCCTCTGAAAGAGGCGAAACGCGTGTCACAGTTAGTTACACAATACGTGGAATAATCAAAGTTATTTTAAATTTTATATTAAAATGAACTTCCACAAAGCTACCGTAGAAACCATCGAAAGTATTACATATTTGTTGTTGGTACGCGATATCTTGAATCAGGTTTTACGCGCATGTAACAGTTAAATGGTTAAATACTACACAATCATATTTTGCTCTTACAGAAGTCTTTGTGAATTTTTTTACAAAATGCAAGCATTTTGTATTTACTTAGTTATGTTGATTGATTTTTAAATTAACTTGTAGAATTTTTATTTAGGGGCATCGTAATAATTACTAATGATTTTTTTTGCTAGGTTCTGTCTTCATATACTTGTTTGGAAGAACACATAAGACTTCACACTGGAGAGAAACCCATAGCTTGTAAACTTTGCGGAAAACGTAAATATTATTATTTTTCTTTGACCATTATCTTTTTGCCGATGATACCTGCAAAGATTCTCTGCTTGCTGTCGATCTCTTTGTTTCCTCCTTAGCATGTCAACATTCAGGATATGCTACCGAATCTAAATATTTAAATGTTTTCTATGTTGAGCCCATTACTTACAATATAATGTGTTTAATTGATATTTTATTTTAGCTTCTGGAAATCCATTGTATGAAATATATAAATCAAAAGAATAGTGTAATTTCTAAATTTTCTTGTCACTAAGACCAGGGAATTGAATAATTGTATTGTAGCGATGGCTGTAAGATTAAGTAACACTAATATAGTTGATGTTCATAATTCTCCAGCTTAAGTCGGCACTCGAGCACATATAATTTAGTATATTCATTGGTGACAATGCTAATTTAGTGTTTTTATTTTTGTTGTAGATTTTACTAGAGAGCGTGATATGCGGCAGCACTTGAATCTTCACAAGGAGATGTGGAAGTGCGATCAATGCGATAGGTGTTTCCTCACTCCATTCAAACTCAAAGAACATTATAGGTAATGATTAATCTGTTTGACTGCATAACAAGTACAGTGGGTCTACTACTTATGCCGTTAATGCGTTTCGAAAGATTCAGTGTAGGTTGAAAACCGCAGAAGTTGAGGAATATTTAAATTTCGATATGTGTTTCAATGTGTAAATTATAATTACGAAAGGATCATGGACCTACTGTATTAAAAAGAGATTTATGGACAATACCATTAAATGTGTCAAACTGGTAAAAATAATTGTCTTTTTTATAGATCGCACACTGGAGAAACGCCGTACGAGTGTGATAAATGCGAGAGAAAATTTTCAAGAGTTGCAGACTTCAGGTAAGTCACATATGAGCATGTCAAGAATCATACTTAACTCCTTTATGAAATATGTTATGTTGAATGCTTTCAAGCAAGCAATTCACGCCTTGCAACATCTTCATGACATTTTCGATTATGTGTTTCATTGAATGCGATTTTAAAACCGCCATTGCCACATGTTTGTTTTCTAAAGCTATTTATGAAAAGACGGAAACAAGATTATAAATTCGTACTTTGATTTATAAAAAAATATATTATAAGGTTAGGAATGCAAAACTATTCAAAGGTGTCTAATTGTAGTAAATAACAGGAAATTAAAGAAATATGCTAAACAAAATCATTGCCAAAATAAAATTCAACTGCACAGAAAAAAAATTCAAAAGTATCCATTGGTGTAATTAATTTATTCATACTAAGTTACAGTATTTTTTCTCAATATAAATGTTACACTTTAATAGGAATACAATAACTTATTTATTCACTTAATTCATTAATTTTTATAATCATACTAGTTTCCTTATTAACTACCATGCTGCGTTTATACGATGCAATAAAAAGTAAGTGTTAAAAATTAGTAAGCTCACTTCAAACATGACCTAACGTCATAACACTACAATAAGCTGAATAAGCAAACAAATTTGCTGATAAAGCAAATCTTCACCCCCTCCGAAACTCCAGAGAAATGCTGAGCTGCACTTTTCTGCCGTATATATTGGAATAGTTCACAGGTTTATTTTAATCTTATGCCCACAAATCGTTGTACTAAGAATATGATAAAACTGTATAGGTTGAGATATTTATATTTTATCCATGACTGTCTGTATGTAGTGCTTTAACCATTTTCCAAACTCAATCATTTGTTCACGAGCCTGAAAGAATTTGAAAAAAAACAACATCAAAGTCACGATTCACCAATCTATATTTGTTGAATCCATATATATATATAATAGAAATGCGAACCTTATCCAATTGTATTTCTCCTTTGATGACCGGAAATGAAATCCCGCTCTTTCCGTACTGCGAACACAGGCTGTGTTGATGCAGATAGATTGCCAATAGTACGTCTTCGTCTGTGGCTACAGAGCGCATGCTTAGGCGGGCGTGAGCTTTAGAGAGCGATCCCAAAACACTCAGGGTCTTAGCGGGAACGCAGTCTAAAATTGTTGTTTTAATATGTATTTATAAAATAAGCATTAATTAACAACTTCTGTACTCTACATTGTCAGGTTAATAAACAAAAACAATTTATATTCATTAACTTTTCCGGTTCTAAGCTCAAGAAATGCGACCCCAATACCCACATTTTCTTAAATATCTATTTTAATATGGGTGATACAATGTTTATAATTAAGGTATTCTTATATCATAGTTTTTTGGACCTTTTGTAGTTTATATAAATACGATAAGATAAGAGATAAGCGCCCGCTTATCAGCGATCGTTTGTAAGATAATAGGCTGAACGCCGCTAAACAAAGCGGACTACATGCGGGCCAGTAGCACAATGATATTTGCAGTGAAACGACGTATATTTTACGCGCAACTTAAAATATGATTATTTATTAAAAAACCACGGATTTTTATAAAAAAATGTATGAGGAATGATGCAGAGAGATATTTTAAAGCCCTTACACTATTTTTTTTGAAATTCATAAGAATAAGGCCAATAATGAGGAAACCACTGGGGTCCCTAAAAGACCCCCATCGGCCGAGAAGTATTTTTCTAGTCTCAGAGCCGCGAGAGTTAATAAAAACACAATAGTCCTTTGTACTTTATTTCCACTTTAATTAAAGAGGTCAGGATTGGTTTCGCTCATGACGAGCATTGTCAACTGGTAAGGAATATAATTTAACAGTGCCATTTATACAAAAATAAATTGAAATGAAAATGTGTAAACAACAATTGACATTGAAAAGAATTTACAAATTACAGTAGAAATGATTCTATTATTACACAAAATTTAAATGTTTAACGCCTCTAACATATAATTAAAAAATAATCAATGATTAATAAACCTAAAGTGGTGACTGATGGTAATTACAAACATAATTAAAATTTGTGAATTTTTTAACAAAGTGATATAAAATGCTACATTACTAAAGTTAAATGTATCTTCACCTGATCTGTCTTTTCTTACGCATATAAAGTAATCTCTGAGTAGGCATTCAGCTTCCAGGTCGAAAACAACGTTTAAATTTGTTGTAAACTTAAACAGCTCGGCGACATTCTTCCACTCTTTTTTATATCCATGACTTCCAGCATCACCTTCAATATCACAATAATCGTTACAAATTTTGCCAACAACAGTTCTACGGTCAGTATCATTACTTCTTCTATTATACACATCATATTGATTTATTTTTTTACTGTGGCAATATTCATTGAAAATTCTTTCACCTGCGGCTGCGTGGCCAAAATTTTGACTACTTTCTTCATTATCTGATGAATCGATGCCTGCTTCCGTGTATTGAGGATCGACAGCCTTTTCCAATATGTAATTTACCAAGGAACTGAGTTGATGCTCACTGTCGTCGGCTACAAACGTCATACCAAACAGGCTGAAACGAAGGTTGCCTCGTTTGAAACGGATTATTGATATTTTCAATTTTTTTTTTTGAATTACTAATTTATTTATTTAAAGTCAACACAGGCAAACCGGCAGCAAAATTAATAAAATAATACATAATTTATATATCATCAGCATAAATTCATCGCTATTTGGAAAATATAATTATTCATGTTATGTTACATAAATTATCAAGGTAGAGGCATTATCCTAAAAGCTCATTTGATATTTATTTAGAATTATCGATTTGTTATTTACTAGTATGGGGACAATAGACAATGTTCAGAAAATAAATTACAGAACGAAATTAAGACTGAAACACTAAGTACTAATATAAAATAGAGTAGGCGATGTGAGATCTGCCATGAAGAAAGCTCTCAGGGGCCTGCGGTTGAATATTCCCGAAGATTTTGGGATTGGGAATTTGCCACTTTAAAAGTAAAAATGAATGTGAAGCTATTAAAAAAAATTAACTGGTCTTCGGATAATTACATGTGTAACTCACTTTGTCAGTATTGCCAGTTGTCCTCTGTCTTTTGCTGTCTTAGAGAATTCTCCGTGTGTCCATATTGAACATTTGAGAGGTTGTTCAGCGCATTTTTCAGATTCAATAGCTAAAACATCGATTGAGAGAGACATGTAAAAATACATTATTATCATATAAAAACGGAATAAAGAACCCATAAAATATGCAATCAAGGTAACACTACTTGTCATATTAATAAAAATAATATAACATTTTTAGTACTTAAATTTATTGGATCAGGACCGGTTTCGCTCATGGTGAGCATTGTCAACTGATAAGAAATACAATGAAACAGTGATATTTATACAAAAGTTATGTAAGAAAAACAAGGTTTGTAACAATATTTGTTGAGACTTATCAAATGTGTAGAATTTAATATCATCAGAGCATTCAAGAACACATACAAATATTGGTATCATTGTAATGTATACCTGATTTTATAGCGAACGCGTCTCTGGAAGATGATGCATAGGGAATCCAATTTCCCAATAGACAGACACCCCCCCTTGCCAGAGTCAGAGGTCCGGCTTCTTCGACCCCTGAATTTGCTCGTTTTGTTTCAATACTGAACCCTGACGCTAGTGTACTTCCGTATACAACTCTGAAAATTGAATATAATTCCATTATCTACCTACAGTGAAATCCAGATTCAACGTTTTTCAAGGGACCGTAATAATAAAATGAACAATGCGGGAAACCGATAATGAGGAAAAACCTTAAAATAATGACCAAAAAAGGAATATATATATATATATATATATGTATTTTTTTTTAATTGGTAAATTCATGCAAAATTGCCTATTTGCAATTTAGCACTTAAATATTAATGTTTAAGATGTGGTAGAAAAAAGTACGTAATTACCTAGCACGCTGGCTATAATAATTAAATATAAATTTAATTAGTTATTGACAAGTTAACTCGTAACTGGCGCGTTGAGCACGAAAAATTTTCTTCGACACCTTTCAAACTCACGTGATTTTCTAAGTTAACTCTTTTTACTATGTCGGCTCATTTTTCTCCTGGATTTTTTCAACGTCTTGAATTATTTTCAGTTTCTCAGAGTTCTAACTTTCTTCGTTTAGACATTTTAGAATTGAGTTAAAAAAATTCGTGAAACGAGATGCAAGGTAAGACTGATTTGTGAGCGAAAAAATAAATATTCGGTAGAAACGGTCATTAGGGATAATATTTGTGACATGACGATAATATTTAGATAATAGATCGAGAAAATCAGTTAATCGAGAAACGATTAACGTGCGATTATTTAACACTGTTATTACGGTGGCTCGGTCGACACTATAAAAAATAAACGATCCATGTGGGATAACTAAGAGAGCGAATCCGGTAGATCGGGGTTTGACTGTATTTCATAAACATACAATGCTGTTAACTATTATTATAATTATTAAATCTGATATTCTTACACACCTTTGAGCGTATTTGGCTGCAGCGTTCATTAGGCGAATGGTTGATATCGAATTTGAGCCCAGAGCCAGGATACAAACAGGCATTCCTCCTACTTCTTCCACCTGTATTAGCAATAATCAAACTAGATTTTTTGGAAAATGAAAAATTCACTACATAGTTTTATCGACACTTAAAAATTATCCAATTTATTAGTTTTCACTGAGCATATCCAGGGAACTATACTGGGCTTAAATTGCTAAAATAGCTCAGCATTGCTACGGATGTGATACCTATGATATAATAATATAAATAAATATGATTATTATATAATCCACCTGTATAGAAGCTACGCTGAGAATTAATCCTAAACACAGGTGAGGCAGCGTTCCTCTAGGTAAATCTACGCTAATAGGCAAACGCTTTGCCATTTCAAAAACAAAACTCCAAGGACACGACTCGCATGTGGCCTCTTGATATCGTTGGAGAAATTGTCGCAGGTCAGGGCGCAAATAGATGATGTTTGATATTGGCGCCTTGACTTCCTCGATGTGCCACGCTTTTAAAGCCTTCGATTCGACAGCCACCGGTAATATATATTCATGACCCAAAAGCGACGCATCTATCATTTCATCTGCAAGGAGAAATAGCAAAATATTCATATTCATGAATTACAATGAAGATTTGAAAGTTTCTGGTTTAAATCCTAACAAGATCATACAGAAACAATAATTGTCATATTTTTCAACAGCACATTTGACATCATACGCATGAGTATTTGTGGATCTTTTTTCCTCCATTTTATTCCACGTGACTTAAAGATAAAGAAATTTTTTAAAATATGTATATATACACTGTTGCACTGATAATTAAATTAAGTATAATTTTATATTATCGGATAATAGTCTTGATGACAGACAGCGCAGTCATACTAATTATGCTTTTTTAAATATCTGTAAAAAATATTCACCGAGTAGCCAAATCTGTCTGGTGACGGACACGAAGCTAAAGTCTCGAGACTGCTTTCCATTGCCGGTGAAAAGAAACGCTTCTTTAGCAATGAACGTTCCCAACGCCATGTCCCCGCAGTCTCTCACCCTCGGCATCTCCAGCATCACTGTGTTGCAAGAGTTACAATGCAGCGCTGAAATCAAAATTAAGTTTTGCTCACTGGTCAAAATTGAAGAAGAGAGTGGTTTTAATATGCGCAAAAGCTCTCTTGTATCTATTATGATTATTATCAACATTTTTAAGTACATTAATTAATCAATTTGTCTAATGTAGAAAGAAAACAGTGTAAAAGAATTTTATTATACCTGTGAGTGGTATTCTTGGCAAAACTGTAGTACTGTCGTCGCATTGTTCAGGGCACCGCCATCCGTATTGCTTTCTGAAATATAATACATTTTTAAGATTAATGATTGAATCTTTAAATGCTTAGCAGTTGATTTCACGAATAAATGAATCTAGGATCTGAATCGTCGTTGGTATGGTTACGCATTGAAATATTTACAAATTGAAAATAAATGGAATTTAGTGATATTTCTTATTTTCCATTTCGAATAACACAGTACGGCCGAAAAAGACATAAAGCTATATAAAGTATGCATTAATTCTGGAGGTACACACGAGCATACAAAGCCAACGTCCAAAAGTTATTCCTAAGTATGTTTCCGAACATCTTTCATGTACACACTTTTCAACTTTTTGGTTTTTTATAAACAGTAAATTCATTATACTTAGATTGCTAGTTTTTCGGGACAGTCATTTATTTATGAAAAATATTGAAAAAAAATTAAATAAATCAACTACATCAGGTTATATTACACCACACTTTCAGACATACAAAGTCCATGACAATGAGCACAAAATGATAAGCTATAGAAACAATTTTTAATGATGTTTACTCCCAACTCTCGGTGGAAATTTTATTTATAAAATCAGTTAAAAATGCTCGCAACGAGTAATCATTTGAAGAAATTGTGGAATTCAAACAAGAAATTGTCTAGCAATTTATACACTTCGAAAAGATTTTTTTGTATAAATATATATATATTTGTTTTATGTAAATAATAGTTTGCTATGTATCTGAATACAAAAAGCTTAGATAAAAATTTTCTTAGTATAAACTAATACAAAATAAATTTAAAAAACCGTGCATAATCTGTCACATACACGTATTTGACTTTCTTCTCCTTTGATACAAGCACTCCTCGCACAACTCCAAGGCCAGTGATCCTCCACGCTTTTACTCTTAATTCCTTCACTCTGTAAGGAAAACTCCCGACTCGCAACTGCAGGTGCACCTGTCCTCTTTGAATCTTCGGTTCGAGTTTGTCAGAGCAATCCGACAGTGCTCGGCTTGATATTTTTACTACTGCCATGTAGATGGTGTCTTCAATCGCCGTCCGAGTGATCACCGGCTCGAGCAGTAGCCATTTAGCTAGTGTGTCTATTTGAAATGTGGAAAACATATTAATTTCAAGTTTATTCATGCAATACAGTAAAATAACAGCATTAAGTTCTTCCTTCTTACTTAAATAAAAAAAAAACTACATGTGCTAGAAACATTAATTTCTATTTATGACAAACGTTTTGGAGTTGCATTTTTCAACACATAAAGTTATAAAATACCTCTCAAAAGCACGCAGTTACATGCCTACTGCATGGGCATAAGGAACACACGCCACCGAATCGCACATGGCAGCCCCCCGATGTACAGCGTGCTTATGTGTATGAAAGGGATGGCCAAGTAATCATACGTTGGAATCAATAAAACTGAAACTTTACTTAAATTGCAAAGTATTATGATAACATTGTTGCCGTTTTATAACTTTGTCGCGTTGACAAATTTTTTTTTTTATTGTACTTTATCATTTGTGATAATTCAGGACTCCAAAATATTTAATAAATTAGCAAACCCCTTAACATCCTAAATTATATGCACTTAAAATTTTTTAAATTACCCAGGGATAATTGAAATCAGGCAATCAATTAGTCACTTTTCAAACCAATAAAATATATCCAAAATAATGTTACAATATGTTCATTGGTATGGAAGCATTTTATAAATATATCAGTGCTTTTTTTTTAAAAAAAAAAAGGTGACTGAACTCGCCCTCTTTTCAAACATTTTTTTTCTTATCTTTGTCCGTTTCCAATGTGGAGCATATGGCTTCCTAATGAAGGTATTTTAACAGAAGAATAGAGCTAGAACAGGACGCGTTATTAATTAATCTCTGTCACTTCAAAAGTTTTTAAAGTAAATTAAAAATAAAATATAGTGGCTTGAATTGAAACATTAAAAATGCCAAGAAAGGTGCCGGAACACCGTTCCACCAAGTTACATGGGAAAAAAGCACTGCTTTATATTGTTAATAAATTAACCTATTCAATTTGAAGAAAATTTATAATTATTTGACTTTCCTATACATGAACACTGGGTCTCCACACAAATGGTATCCTTTGTAGGGGTATTTCGTAAAGTATTCTAGTGAAAAACCAGTGCTGCAGTCTCAGAAAAGCTTATCATTTTTATTTATATATTGAATTGATATAGTATAAATGAAAAACTCACGCCAGTTATCCTGAACTTTCATAAAATCAAGAAAAATCGTAAATGTTAATGCAGAGAATAGTTTTTCTCTATCCCTTGCTATTAACAAAAAGTCTAACACTTCTTTGCATAAATATAGTGTAGTTTGTACATTATTTAAATATTCTTTTATATCTCTGAATAGTTTCACATTTTCTTCACCACTCATTGGAGATAAAACATCCATTTTGTGTTTGTAAAAACTGTCATATAAATCTGTTTTTTTGGAAAGGTGATGACATTTTTTGAATTTGGAACATATCAATTTTATGGCTGTATAATGAATACTTACCATGCAATGCATGTTTTATCTATGCACATAGATAATTATAATATTTCAAGGCAATCATTGATATATTTTTGATTCACACTATTCATTTTAATACTATAAAATTTTGACAATATTTCTTATTTTATATTTCCAGATACCACATAGGCACTCATTTGGGATTGAAACCATATGGGTGCGAGTTATGCGGAATGCGGTTCACAACCTCATCAAGTGTCACTCGACATCGTCTCAACATGCATCAGAGTGGTCCCAAACATTATGAATGCCATATATGCACCAAAAAGTTTCATACAGAATCTAGGTTGAAAACTCATGTCAAGGTATGCGATCGAAATGGATATTAATTTAAGTAAAATTGTGTATTAGAGGTCTGCACGGGCTGACATTTTACAAAATTACCTGGGCCGGGTAGAGGCCTGGGTCCGTGCAGACATCTATTGTGTATGAACAAAACAAATGTACAGGTCCAGTGTAAAAGAATATGTACTGATAGTGTATCTTCAACAGTACAAGTCTTAAAGAGATTTTAATAGTGAGTCAATCTCTTAAAATGAAAAATGGGGTAAAAAGAACTGTCTATAACAAACCGTTTTAGATCCCCTTTCAAAGAATTAGGTTTGCTTAGAAGTTGAAAACAGTTTACTTTGGAGACAAAATGATATGATTATTCAAATATTATATAGGAATGGCTGTTTGGATGAGCTCCAACTGACCGTTAGTAAACAGTTTGACATTCAACCGTGCACTGAAATGCAGCAATGCATTGGGGACCCAAATTTCTACATTCTTAACAAACAAATTGCATGGAGGAGAGCTTGCGTACCGTTTGCATAAGTGCCCCAAATTTCTAGCTATGCCACTGCTGAAATGTCAGAAGATGCAGTTTTGATTTCAGTTTTGCCAGAAGATAAAGCTAGAATAAGACACTTTATTTTTTTTATCCATGTCTGCTCCCAATGTGGAGCCTATGACTCTTAATGGTGGTATCTTAACAGAAGTTTTTCTATGAGAACTGTTTGTTAGTCAGTTGCTCAACCTCTCTTTTCCAAAGAGATTAGTAGAAATTGAAGGACAAGGCTAAGAGAGGACTAGTAATAAACTAACCGTTCTTGCTATTAAGTCCAGTTATTGAAGGATTGTAAGGGTGGGAGGAAACATTTAGACATCACAAACACTCATGCCTGCAAACAGAAATCGATAAATTGATCGAAAAAATGCTGTTCGTACTTGGACTCAAACCCGTGAGGTCCGGCTCGGAAGCCAACAAGGCTAACCGCTGCGCCATAGGACCCGACACTTTTACTTTTACATTTTAATAGATTCAAGATATTTAGTATTAGGTAAAACGGAAAGAAATGACATTTTTTGTTATTGTGACAAAAAAATTATTTAAAAAAAAAATGATACAATATTATTCTGTTATATAATTTTCCTCGTTGTCTTTTATCGTCCTCCATAAAAGAGGCAACTTTTTGATACCCTTTTCGTAAAACTCTGGTGACTTACTGGCAAAATACAAATCCAGGTGATTTTTCACCCGGTCAGCGTTTGTAAATTTTTTGTCACGAAGTGAATGCTTCATCGACTTGAAGAGATAATAATCCGAAGGTGCTATGTCCGGTGAATATGAAGGATGTGGCAGAAGTTCGAAATCAAGTTCTCTTATTTTTTGCTGAGTAATTTTTGCCGCATGAGGTCTCGCATTGTAATGTTGTAAAATCCGCCTATTGTTATTGACCAAAAAAGATCGTTTTTTTAATAACTCTGCTTTTAATCGTTCTAGTTGAGCACAGTATAGCTCTGCCGTAACTGTTTGACCAGATTTCAATAATTCAAAATGTATTATCTTCGAAACATCCCACCAAACACACAACAAAACTTTTTTTAACGTCAATGTTGGCCGAGGAGTAGGCACAGGTACTTGATTTGGTGATAGCCATTGTTTTTTCCCCTGGTATTACTGTAAAGGACCCATTTTTTGTCCCCGGTAATTATCTTTCTGAGAAATGGATCCGTTTCGTGCCTGGACAATAGAGAAGCACAGATGGTCACGCTTGTTCCAAGGCCGTTTGAGAGAGTGTGTTTTTGAGAGAGCTTGCCTGTGTTTTTTTCCCAATCTTTTCAGATGATCTTGCACAGTTGTTATTGGACAGCCAATGTCGTGTGACAATTCCTTCACTATTTTACGAGGATCAGCTTCCACCAATGATTTTAGGACGTCATCATCGATTTTGAGGGGTCTTCCTGTTTTTGGTTTGTCCTTTAACGCCCTATCGCCTCTTTTGAACTTTTGAAACCATCTAAAGCACTTTCAAAGTTTCAAGACGTCACCGTAAATGTCACAAATGGTCTTCGTAACTTTTTTTGGTTTTAATCCTTTATCGAATAAAAAGAGCATAAAACAGCGCAAATGTGTTTATTCAATCTCAGGCTTCTCCATTTTTCCACAACGGCAAAAAAAATATAAAATATGTTGAAATGGAAAGAGTACACACAGAGCTTTAAAATAATACCAACCCCGACGTGTTAGCTCAACGGCAACCGTTGACAAACAGATTTTAAAGTGACGCGCCAGAAAAAATGTCATTTCTTTCCGTTTTACCTAATATTATAAGTAATAATTGTCAGTGCGTTAGGTATTTTTAATTTTACTCAGATAGTAAAATAGTTGAAACATAACTTATGAAACATGACGATGGTCCCTCACGAGACTGTTAGGCAGCGAATGACGAAAATCATTGAGTGGATAAAGGTTATGATGCTATTAAATATAATTGACTTACTAATCATTTTGTTTTTCAGAACCATGAAAATAGTAAGCGCTTTCGGTGTGACTTATGCCCAGCAGCTCGAGGATCATTATCGGAGCTGAACAAGCACGCTTTGATACACGGTGGAGAGTTTCGCTGCGACACCTGTCACAAAGGTTGCTCAACGGCCGAGCGTCTGGCGACTCACGTGGCTCGGCATGATTTAGCCGGCAAACCGTATGCCTGTTTCGTTTGCTCGCTCGGCTACAGGTCTTCGCAGAGTCTGAACAAACATCTCTCCACCGTTCACAAGAATGAAGACATACCCAAGATTACGCCGCAGCATTTGTGCATGCTCTGTGGACAGGTAAATTATTTAATTTTCGCATAGCGGGAGTGGTTAGCTAACTACCAGTCCTGCTCTAACCCCATTCTTACTCTCTTCAAAACCCTGTTTTTTAGTAACTTAGTGTCAAACCGTACTTGTAGAGAAACTTCTGTTGAAATTGCTTCAGTAGTCTATATTGTTGGTAATTTTCTACTACCTTGTATGTCGTAAAGTAAAAGTTTCCATGAGATGCATGAATGTTTCAGCTATCGCTTTCCATCGTTATAGAATACTACTGGAATGGTTTTGTCATCAATATCTGTGAGGAAGTTAATAAGGAAAGAAGCAAAGGCGTTTGTTCCATCCATGTCACCCTCTGTTTCAGGATAAACATAGCACATGACTATATTATTTGCCAACATTATTGTATTAGGTTAAAAAAACCATGAAATATTATTTTTTTGGGATACGAGTTCAAGGAATATGTGTGTATTGAAATTCTGAATTTATTGCATCAAAAAACTCAAAAGTTGCAGAAAATTTAACGGCAATATGTTCCACTTTAGAAAACCAACATGATTAAAAAAGAAAATCAAATGATTCAAATGGAAATTATATATTTTAGATCCATTTAAATATAACAAAACGTTGAAGAAAACATTACTTTTTATGAGATCTTATTTATGTCTAAAATTAGAAATGTATTTTTTTATCTCTGTTTTCATTACAGACGTACATGATTATTGCAAATTAAGTCCCTCATGTTTGATATTTTATTTTAGGTATTTGAGCACAAGGACAAACTCAACCGCCATTTAAAAGACAGCCATATCGTTATTGTTGTCGGAGAGATACAAGCCATAGAAGAACCCGAACCGGACGTCATAGAAGACAAATCAGCAATAAAAAAAGACATGGAAATAGAAGAAGAAACCACTGTTCCAATTATAAGTGCTGAAAGTAAACCCGCGCAAGAAGAAATTGAAAAGGTCGACTATGAGGTGGCCATAGAAAGAGATGTTGAATTAAGATTAGATAACCCTATTAAAATACCTAAAGTAGCACCTGTGATACATGAACGTTTGGTTATAGTAGTGCCGGAAACCGTAAAATCTGTTTTAAAGGAATATCCTGTTGTAGTTAATAGTATAGGAATAGAAAAAGGTGTTTTAAAATCACCTACGCGAACTGACGAACTTGTGGATGGTAAAACGAGTGTTAGTCATAATGATACTGAAAGAGGTCTGGAAAGAACTGCATCTGACAATAGTTCCTCGAGTGATTATTCAAAGTCTCAAGAAAGTAGTGTTCTAAAGGTTAGTGAAAAGGTCAACGATCTCCAAAACGATGGCAGCACCTCGGTTCGGAATGATTCCCCTGTTCCAGCTATCGAACTGAAACCCTTCAGCTCTGTCCGTAGTGTTCAATCTATAAATGCAAGTACTATGCCTATAAATGTGCCGATTGTCCCTCACGGGTTGTTAGATAGTAATTTCGGTGTGAGGGATCTATCGGCGTCATCGCAATTGTCTTCCGATGTAAAGTCTCTAAAGGTATCCGCCAGTAGGACTTTTGAATCTCCGTATATGAGAATACCGTATTCGGAACCTGTGATACAACAAAATAGAATTATACCGCCGAGTTACCGTAGCGTCGAAGATACGATACGACAGAATTTCGATAATTATCCACAAATGCCAAACGCTGCTGATCATTTGTCGAATCCATGGTTTTTGGCAGCAAAATCCAATCAAATGCAACGGCAAATTGTGCCCCGGAATTTGATAGAAGCGAGTAAGCAGCGGTACAGTGATTTACGCATGCCGCGTCTAGAAGTGGAACAACCGGATCAATTTAGAAATTTTAATCATAGATTAACATCTATCAATCAGAGGCAAGATGCTGTTTTGCATTCTGATCGTAAATATTATTATGAAACTGATTTGCAATTGAATAACGATAGAAAGAACGCTTACGCAGAAGCAGCCTTACATCATCAAAGGCAGATGAACTTGGAAGATGTTTCTAGGAGGAAATTCCCCCACATTCAGCAGTCTCAACCTATGATACAAGAGTTGCCGTCTCCGAGACAGACCATCAGGGATTATCAAGGACAGCAAAACGCACTACAAGGGCGTGATTATACCAACCATTCGCCATCTTTAAGTGTACGGGATTTGAGCAACGCATCTAATACAGCGTCGGCAGAAACCCATTATAACCATCACAGCTTTGCAGCGATGGCTGCTTCCCCCCACAACTTCTTCAGAGATTTTCGAGACCTGCAGCATCGCATGTTAGGCGCCGCCGGCGTCCAAGACTACGGATCTCACAATCATCATCACGCTTCTTTAGCCAGCCGGCACATTGCTCAACTGTCAGGGATGGATATGACGAACCAACGATTGGTGAATCCGGGTTCGCCGCTTTCACCGTATAATCAATCCAGTCCGCACATGACCCTTGATAATTTATCTCCGATGTCGAGAAATAGTTACGAAGATATAGGTGGCAGTCAACAGCAGCAACATGCTAGTTCTTCTAATCCTTCTTATCAACCTACAGGACAAATTGGAGGGATTGTGAGAAATCTCCCGACGCAAGGGATCGACGGAAATAACAAAGACCCTGGTAATGAACAGATGGGTAGCAGTGTGCCCTACGAAACAAGGGTTGCCGCTAATTGATTCGAAATAGAGTAAAAATACTTTCAAAAAGGAGAGACTTCTTCTTCAATCTTTCTAAATCACAACTATCACGGTGGTTTTTGTTGGCAAGAAATTCATAGAAAATATCAATTTACTGTTTTTGTTTTTTTTTTATTATACTTTATAAGACATTGTAATATTATTTTCGATTCGAGCATTTATTAACCCATTACCGCCCGCCGTACTCGCTTGAGTACACCTATTCCAAGCGTGATTTGGTGTATTAATTCTTTGTTTATTTCGAAAGTAATAGCCTATTATGAAACTATATGATAGTAGTAAACTGTAAAAAAATAAAATTTGGCAAAAATGCGTTGATAAATGTCAGTGGTTTATCATCAAAATATTGGTTTAACCACTCTAAAGCTAACGACCCACCGGTGTGTCGCATACCTACTAACTACACACGCTACTCACCAGTGTGTTGTCATTATTACGACGTCAATAAATATTTTTTAGAGTTTGCATTATTTAAAAAAGTCCGACATCTCTTAAGGACTCACAAAATGAATATTAAGTTATCCTTTATTAGTTTTTAGAAAATTACTAGCTTACAGGACAAAAAACCTTATTTTTTTCTAGCTGTTAACGGGTTAAAACAAGATAATTTAGGTTAGATATTTGAATTATTTTTTAGTATAAATAATAATACATTTTTAGTATGACAATAATTTTCATCTACCTTGTGCTATGTTGCATTTTATTGCACTGTACTCAAGCGAGTACAATGGGCGTTTAGCCGTCAAAAAGTGCGCTAGTCTTTCCGTTTTGATTTTACCGTGAAAACTTGAAAAGATTTTTTATAATATTGATGTTAAGTGGATACCATGAACTGCCTACCTAACGTGCTTACTGAAATTTGGATGAAGATCTTGGAGTTCCATTTGTCGCAAATTGTATGCCGTAATAGATTTTTGGACATAAAAAGATTTATTTTTTTTTGATTTTTTTTCAATTTTATTTTTCTAGTGTGTATTTTCTTATAAACTCTCAATAAATAACATAAAAAAAAAAAATTCACACGTGGTTTTCGTTTGGGCGTTAATGGGTTAATGTTCAACACAATATTAATAACAAGTACTCTGACACTTTCTGCCTGGCCAGATCTAACGTATCTCCAAACCGCTGAACTTATAGGTAATACCTTGTCTGTCCCTTAATTTACAAGCTCCTCACGTAATCAAACCAACTCGGTCGCAATATCCAAAGCGAACATCTATATTCAAGCCTTCGTCAGGTGTCATGATTCTCTACTGTAAAACAGCCTTGGTAGAATGCAAGCATTAAATGCATTTGGTTTGAATCGTGTGCAGCTGCATCTCCCAGACAGTGCATTTAGTTTAATTGTGGCTCCAACTATTCCTAAGCAAATGGTGAGGGTCTTTGTGCTACAGTTGTCCAGGATAGCGGGATATTTGAAAATTGAGATTTTTTTGTGATTATTTCTACATACTTGCTTTTATTACTTGTTTTGGAACAAGACGTTAAAAAAAAATATCTGAAAATCATTTGACTTTAATGTCCCATTTTAGCAAGTGAGTCTTGGATCATTGTAATCACAATAATTTGAGCTTTATTTTTATATCATGACATTTATTCAAAACTTTGTGTAAAAGTTCATCACCATGAAAATTAATGTAAAAGAATAGTTTCCTACACTCACTGAGGCTGTGTGACCTTCATATGGTAATTGAACTTCTTTTCACAAAGTAATATTCATTTCAATTCTTGATGATCTAGTGACTTTATTTCAAGATGTAAAAATTGCATATTTCAAAATTCCATCAGTTCTTTTCATGGGTTTATTATTTTTTTGTCATTTGCTACGTACTTATGTTAGTTAATATTTGTTTTTGCTGTGATTTCATATTTTTTATTTAATTTAAGTGACAAAATATCAATTGTATATGCTGGGAACTCGGTGTTAGTAATGATATAACTGATGTTTACTGTGCATTGAATATTTCACAAATAGTGGTAAGGAGCGAAGGTTTTGGGCTTATGAGAGGTTACCATTTGATATGCTATGATATTAAATTTAATGTCAATACCTGTCATTCTTAAATGAGGGTCACACACATGAACAATATCACTATTGATTTATTTACTCCTGAGTATCAATCAGGAACAAAGTATTCTGTATTACATTGATTAAGGCGTATTTATTACATTTCTGGTGTCATTGAATTCAGGATGTCTTATAATCGCTTTTGCGAGTATGTAGTGACAGCATTTTTGCCGTCAACCCATGGAGGCTGTGAGAGAGTTAATTATTTTGTAAAGCAGTAGCAGGTTGTAGAGTAGGTAGTTGGGAACAGTTGTCGCTCACAAAAATTGTAACCTTAATTGTAGCTTAAAATATCTTCAAAAAAATTATACTGTGATGCTCCATTGAAACGAAATAATTTAATAATTAAACGATAAGTGCACGGAAACAGTGCTGCAGGACGTATATTTGACATTAGTGAAGCAAATTTTCGTTGTTGTAGAAATGAGCATTATTCTTTATTTTCTTGCAAAGCATCTCGCGATTGATTTTTATTATTTCGATTTCTGACATTTAAAAATATTGGTGTGTTTTGTTTGTCATGTTATACGATATATTCAATTTGTATTATTGTTACTGGGTGCAAAAGCACAAAGCCGTAATAATATTGAATATTGTCTGTGTGTGACCCACGATCAAATTGTTTATTGGAATATTAAAAACATATTGGGAATATTTTTACGTTTAATAATGACATTTTTTTGTTATTCTTTTTAACTTTTTACAACTGTTGGTAGCTAAAGATATTTTCGAATGAAAGGTCAACAATATATATAAGAAAATTTTAATGTAATTATTTGAAAGATAAAATTGAGAATATTTTCTGCAATACGAATACGTTTTTATAAAAACATTGTGTTCATGATTAGTAAATTTTGAAATTCTTGTATATATAGCTGTAGGTACATAAATGTTTTTAAAGAAATATAAATTTTTAACATAAGCAACGTAGTGTTTCATTTATTTTTATCTATATACTTTTATTTTACTATATAAATGTTTCATAGTGCAAATATGATTTTTGCGTCGAGTCGCCGGTATGCACATATGAAAAACAATTTGAGCGTTAAAGGTTAAAAGTTAAATTAAGATACATACTTATTCTGCATTTTCAGCTAACATCCTTTTGATAAACATTATGATTATCGAAAAAAAGCTGTTTTGAAAAAAGTGAGGGGTTACGTCCTTTTTCCTTTCCACAGTCAATGTGTATAAAACTGTAAGTAATTAATTGAGATTAAGCAAGAAGATAATTTTCGCGAGACAAGGAAAAAGCTCGCTAAAGAATTGTCATTCTGTGCAGTATATGTAACTGACCTTTAAAATGAAATACAAATTCTAAGCACAGGGTCGGACGATTTTTTTGTAAATATTCTTTTACAAATAAGTTAAATATACCTACCGAAAGGTAGAAAAAGAATGCAGAGGCAACGACCTGGCCTCGCTACACTACTGCACACAGTATCATCAGTGGCGTTGCCAGATCACAGCAGGGCCATGCAATGCATTCGGGCCAATTGAAAATGGGTCCCAAATTTCTAAATACTCAATATAGAAAATTGTGTGGGGGCATTGCGTGACGTTTGCAGGAGGAGCCCGAATTTCTAGATACGTTGAGTGTCATCAAATAACAATTTACAATATTAGCAGTAATGTTCATGAGAATTCTAGTTATTTGTAGATGCATTTTGAATGTACTCTTATTATGTTATATTATTAATGACATTGTTAATAGCTTTATTTTAGGAAAATAAATTATTATATATAGCTCACAGCATATCTTTCAACAATAGACACGAAGTTGTTCGCAATCAAATAACATTGTATACAGTCAAATAGAATTGTTCATCATGATCGGTAAAATCGTAAGGACATATTATTACTATACATCACATTGTCATTTAATTTTTCACATATTTAATAGTATAGAATAAGTCATTTCACTGACTACTTTTCATACTTAACTCAATACTGTTAAATTTAGACTTGTTGCACTCTAGAACTAGGGTATCGAATTAATGACAGTGTTTCCACTGGGCTCAAGCCCGTGAACAGCACAACCGAAGAGTCTGGGTTTCACCACTAAGCTCACAATAATAATATTTCGGAAATTATTTTCACGACGCTAATATTTAATAAATTCCTTAATAAAATATTCTTCGAGAACAATTCTGTAGATGGCTCTATATGATATGTCACTTTTTATTTCTTTTATTCAGCAGCAATTTTAAAATTTGGAGGTATCTGGTAAATCAGAGTTCTCTTATTGCAAACTTTTTTTATTGTACACATAGGCTATTTTTTTATCTACATGTCCATAGAATTATTGTTCATTTTTTTATTTAAGTATCCGCCATCATTTTTATGATATATCAAATTTTGTCATCTATTACCCAGATGATAAAATATCATTGGCGGATCCAAGGGGGAGGCCATGGGGGCCATGGCCCCCCTTAGGAGAATTTATTTTCCATTTTTCTAATTTATTAAAACTTTATTGTGAAATGGGCTCTTTAATTGCTTAGTTTACTACGTTTTATAGAATACATACTTAATTATGTATTGACTATTTTTATACCGATATATTATTTTTAAATCATCTAATTTTTAATGTATTAGTTATTATTTTATTTTTTTTTAATTAAAAAAAATATTTGACATTACAGCTTACGCCAATGTGTCAAATATTTTGAAGTTGAAAGATCATACGAGATATACTCTATGAAAATTTTTGTATGTCACATGAGATTAACTCAAGGAGAGTTAACTTCACTAATCTGTCTTAGATCTCAAATTAAAATTGAAAAAATCCAATTTGACATTGATCTTACTGGGAATCGAACTCGGACCCACCTGATCGGTAAAGCAAGCTCTAACCAACCAGACCACAGCGGGCGACTATGTATCATGTTTATTTTCAAATTGAATGGCCCCCTCCTGGGAAAATTTATGGATCCGCCACTGTAAAATGTGATATGTCATAGAAACTGTCCTAATTATTTGGCTGTTTAGAACTATATATATATATATATATATAACTAAAATTGTCAAAAAAGTAACATTTAAGCAGCGATCTTACTACAGAATTAATTTCCAGAAAGTAACACAAAAAAATTGACAATATGAAACCAAATTCCCGATGAGAAGCTTGAGAATTCACTAATATGCAGGGGTGGGCATGAGGAGGCTCGAAGGGGCTCGCGCGAGCCCCTTGTTAAATTGTATGAAGGCCGGCGAGCCCTTTGTTAATTAAAGAGAAAACAATATTCTCAGATAAAATTTGTATATAACTGCAATTTTTGACTCGTATATAATCTACCACAGCTTCAGTATACACAGTAGTGCATTTTAGCAGGATTGATAAGCTTACGGTGAACTGCATATTGTTACATATTATAAGTGTATTCATTAAAAATAGATTGTTTATTTAAGTATTGCATATAATTGCATAGGAGTGACAAAAAAATCATTCCTTCCCCAGAACGCCAAGAATTGATTTTAGATTGAGCGAGCCCCCTGTTACTGTATTGGGAGCCCACCGCTGCTAATATGTAAATGCAAACACTTCTATCAAATCAGATATATGTACCTATATTCATTCATTCTTTGTATTAGATGTTTTTAACACCTCCATGCCCATGATGCAATCGTAAATAGTTGAGCCATTAAATCATTCAATATTTCTCTTAATATTGTCAATAAGTATTTATCATTTTAGGTATTCTAGCATATATACATTTTTAAAATTATTTTTTAGCTTCTAACTTAGGTTTAAATACTGTCAATAAACAGTGAAACTGAGATGCCATCGTGGCAGGGAATGTGATTTTTTAGGATGGCATGTTACGGGTTAATGTGATCGAAGACAAATAATTTTCGATCAATGCAAACCATTAAGTCAAAATGCTGGATAGTCATATTCTAATAATATGTAACACATTTACAGGCTTTCTTTTTAGTTGCATCTCTGGTGGCATGTTCGACAGTCGCAAACGCGTCACCTGAAGGTTTATTGTCAGATCTTTCATCGCCAAATTCTCAAATCCTCGTTGAGAGTATCCCTAATGGTCGTCCTATGCCAATTGAGATTCCGATCGTCAGATCAGCCCACCGACGACCTCCAGATATAAATATGGATATTAAAGATCTTTTTTTCCCTATTGGGTAAACATTCAACAAGTATATTGTTAATAGGTAGGTTTTTTATTTCTTATAATGTATATGTTTCTATATTATTAACTATTTTAAAACAATAGCTTGGACTCGAACAAAGGATTCGAGTTCATTTTTCGAACCAATAATTTCACGTATAAAATTGACTAAGCGAGAGAAGGAAAAAGTTGGATTTGAGACAAAAACTACCCTTACCAGCATCACTTGTCTCATACTGTTAGCAAAAACTGCATAAATATTTTGTGTTCTCAATATCGTGAAATTCTTTTGTGATTTAATATTTGAAATCTTTCCTTTTTCAGAAAATTCGGTCAGCCATGGATTACGCCACCTCAAAATTGAGAACAACCATCGTTGATCGAACAACTGATACTTCAAAACACCGACCCATAAAAAGCTACTCGGAGGAGATGCCTTAATATTCAAATCACGTGTTTGTTTTCTACTAACATCACTGTCATTAATTTGATGGAAGAGATCTTTACGAGATGTCAAACACTTATTTTTACTTATAAATCTGTGTAAAAGAATAATTAAATAACATGAGGTATTAAAAAGAACTATTCACCACTTCAAATATTCTTATTTACTGTTTGCAGTGGTCTTCTGATAATAGCTACAAGGTAATGTTTTATAAGATATTTTTTAGAAGTTACTCAATGTGCCAATCCTATTCTTCAAAATTTATTTTTTGTTAAAAAAAACCTTTCAAATAAATTTATAATTCCATGGAAAAAGAACGGGTGATTTTTTTATTATTTTTAAATAATCATAAAATTTGCTGGCGTGAAAAATCAAATGCAAACCTATTTATTGAATAAACCAAAGATCTAAACGTAATTAATTCTCTAAATGGACACCAAGTTCTCTAAAAGAAGTAAAATACACCGGGATTGCAACAAAATACGCAAATAGTGGAAAATTCCGGATACGTGAAAATAAGATTTCACTGAACTGTAAATAATCAAAATTTACGTCAAAACCAAATTTGATAAAAGAGAACTTTCTGCCCAAAAAGTTAAAAAAAAATTCGATCCATAGTATAAAAAATGTTTTTATTTTATTTGTAATTTTAGTATAAATAAACAAATAATGTGACAATAAACCTTTGAGATAGCAGTGGTTTCGATTCCCGAAATTTTAGGAATCCATGTAGACAGTAGAGGTGTCAACTCTTAAAATGCTGAGAAACCGTGTCACATATAGAAGGATAAAAATCATCAAGACAGAGGGTGGGGTGTCGACTCTTAAAATGTTGAGAAACCGTGTCACATATAGGATGACAAAAAACTGATACGTTATAAAAATAGTAAAATTAAAATCATTCGTACTTAAGCAAGCATTTGTAAAAATAAGATTGTCTGAGGATGCCTTTGAAAGAGGCGAAATCCGTGTCACAGTTTGTGGCACAATACGCGGAATAATCTAAGTTATTTTGTATTTTATATTGTGTTCTTTAAATTCGCGCAAAAAAAAAATCTTTATACGTACAAAATTTAAGTTCTTTATTGATTATACAAAATACAACGAGAAACTGATACATATTAGGTATACATGCATAATTGTATTCGCTTATAGAGTTATTTGCTGCTGTCACTGTCGGTTACGAAATATAATCGTTCGCGATTTTTTGAATGAACGTATCGAATTTTGTTTGAATCTGAATTTTGCTCCGACTCATTTGAAGAAATCCTGTTTTTTTATAGATTTAACGATTTTTAGAGTCAACTATTATTACATTGGATTTTTTTTGATCCGATGAACAGTTGACTACGGTCACGATTACTTTTATAAAAAAAAATCCCGTAAATAAAAATAACAGTGCCGTCCAAAAAATCGTGTAAAAAAAGGATTTGGTGTATATATTATTACTGTGAGCCTATTGGTCAACCCCGAGCTCTTCGGTTGTGTTTTCCTGGGCCTTGGATCCCTGCAGGAACATTGTTATTAATTGATCAATTGAATTTGCGATCGATAAATATAACTGTGTTCAAATGATTGTAATGTCTAAAATATTCCGTCATGCCGACGCAAACAAATATATGTCATATTTTACACGGTTAATCTTCAGTGGAATGGTCGGTAAGAAAACTCTTATAAATATGTAAAACAAAAGTATTCATTTATGATATAATTTTCAGTTCGTGGTATACATACGAAACGATTTTTTTTTTTTTTGGATATCAAATTTATGGAGCTTCAAGTACCAGGACGCACCAAGGTTCTTCCAGTCTCCTTCATCGATAAAGATTCGATAAAGATCCCCTTACCGTCGTTTGCAGACGGAAGGGCACGATCACTACAGAGATAAGAAGTTCACGGGAACTCCATATGCATTATTTTGCAAATCACATTCCATATGCTTCCTCCATACTATATCCGTACATGTACACACACATGCGCATACATACATACACACATACAGTATACAAATTGTTTTTAAACAAAGAGAGTCATTTTCGTGATGCTAAAGTTCGTTCTAAAATTGATTCTAAGATCTACGAAACGATAATATGAATGTTAAAGAAACAGTTTTGTTTTTTAGAATCCTGCCGTTGTTTAATGTATCAACAGAAGCTCAATGTTTGGAAGGATATCAGCACATTTCTAGACAATTAATAGATAATATAAAAGTGAATCTACGTCTGATATTTTACTATTATTGATGGCAACAAAAATTAAATATGAGGAGTTCGGTTAAGAATCTCTAAAATCAATTTGGTGTCCCGTCAATAGTGTAGAACAGCGGTCACCAAACTACGGCCCGCCGAAGATTTTCATCCGGCCCGCGAAAAGTTCTGGATTTTTGCATAGAAATTATTCATATAAGAAATATAATTTTTCATGATTTAGTAGGGGATTTTTCATATTTCATATCTGGTAAGGGACTCAAAGTGAAGGAAGTTGGATAGAAATTGGAGGCGAGACGACCTGATGTTCGTTTACTCAAAAATTTCTCGAATATTCTCAGTTATTGAAATTCTAAGATGGGCAAACATTTGTTTAAATTCTATTTATTATGTAACCACATAAAATGAAATAATATTCTGGTTGGGTTCCAATAAGAATTTATTTGTCGTCCGGCCCCCTTAGTTTTTAAAAAGTTCAATCCGGCCCGCTTCTCAAAAAGTTTGGTGACCCCTGGTGTAGATGCTGAAAGGTATTTTAGTACATATAATATAATTGTTACCGATCGTCGCATGAATTTCAAAAAATAATCTATAGCAATTTGATCCAGCGGTGGGCTACAAATACGTTAACAAGGGGCTCGCTTAATCTCAAAGCAATTTATCACTCCTATGCAATTATATGCAATACTTAAATAAGCACACGATTGTTACTTAATACACTTGCATAATATGCAACACTATGCAGTTTACCATAAACTAATCAATGCAAATGGCTAAAAATGTACTAATGTATATATTGATGCTGTCGTAGATAATATGTCAGAAATTGAAGTTATGTACTAATTTGATTTGAGAATATTGTTTTTTCTTAAATTAACAAGGGGCTCACTGGCTCCGAGCCCTCTCCAGCCCACTCCTGATTTGATCCATGCTGAGTTTTTATTAAAACTCAGCATGGATTTTATTATCATTTTAACTGATATTGTATTTTTATATTAATGTTTTTTAATAACAAAACGTTTTTGGTGTTTTTCTATTCTTTTTTGAATTGTTGTGTTGTCTTTAAATTGTAAATATTATATGAATTTTAATAAAATTCATCGAAATTGTTTATTATTTAAAATTCAACTCTTAATAAAAATATATGCTAATTGAAGCTAAAATTGAACATTTGTAATGCCCTAAAATGCTAAAATGCAAAATGAAAACGCTCAAATTGACATAAATAGATGCTCACAATACGTTTCTCTAGTTATCAGCAATGGCTATTAGTAATATAACATGAGATGAGTACATTAAAAAATATTAATCTACGAATAATAAGAAACTCATCAAATTTATCTGGCTATATTTGAACTGTTATTTGATGGCGCTGTGTCCAGTGGCGAAACACCGACATTATTTTTTTATACCTCTTGGTACATATTACATATACTTTATTGGTAGGATAAAAAATACAAAAACGCATTACTAGAAAGAGGAACAAAATCTAATAAAAATAAACAATAAGTGATACAAATATCAGATTCACAGATTCGTCGATTGACAATAACAAATTAGATAGGCGGAGGACAATCTATTATATTTCAAACTTTCCGACAAATAAAACGTAAGGAAAGAACTGAAATTAAAGGGGAATTCATTGTAGAAAAAGATTTTATGAATACATGTTGATATGAATAACGGATGAAAAATAAATAAATTTGATAACGTTGTTATTTCACTTTTATTCCAGAATGTGTCTATTTGTAAGGTAGACGAATAACCATTGTTGATTATTTTCCATTGGAATTTACCGTTCCTAATGTAAGTAATTTAATATAACACATAATCCTTTTTTACGCGATACATTGGTTCCAGAAATTGGCGCTTAAAAAAAACCTGATTTTCATATCATTTGATAAATCAGTTCCAAATCAGCGTAAAAAAGTATCAAAAATGTACGAAAAAACGTAACGGTGCCGTCTAAAAAAATCGAGTAAATTAAAAATCGCGTAAAAAAGGATTGGGTGTGTATTAATTTATTGATTTACGCAATATTAATTTGTTAAAAATCGATCTGCTATTGAAGTAGCTTTGGACCAAGGCATGGACATCTCCAGGTTTATGAAAATGGACAACAGCTTTTAAAAAGAAACCACAATGGGCTGTCCACAGGGTTCCGTTCATAGTCCCTTGCTGTGGAACATTTTATTTGATGATATTCTGTCCATCTCTCTTCCGCCTAGCTTAGTTTTTTGCTTATACAGACGATGCCTTACTTCTGGTAGACTCGACTATTTTTTTACGAAAACATTAAATAGGTTTTGTCGTACTTTTCCCACAATTTCTTAAAAAGATCAGTACCGATTTAATTTTTCACCAGTTTAACTAATTATACTAGCGATGATAATGAATTCCATAAAAAGACGAATTAAATATTCTCTTGTATTCTATTAAAGAGAATTCAAATAAGAGTTAACAATAATAAATTATTTGAGCTAAGGAAAAAAAATACAGTAAGCTCGAAAAAGTACATTCTACAGCTACACCTCTGCAAAACCGCCATCAAATAACAATTAATGATAAGCCAAAGATATTTCATGAGAATTCTAGTTGTTCAGAGATTACTTGTATGCACTTTAATATATTTTAGATACATTTTCAATATGATGTTACTAATGATATTGCTAGTGAATTTATTTGAGGGAAACAGATTTGTATAAATGGGTCACAGCGTCTCTTCCAACGGCAGAAACGAATTCTTTGGCAATCGGCTAACATATATTAACATATATAAAATACAGTTAAATTGAAATTTTCATCATGGTTGGCAAGATTGTAAGTACATAATACATATATAAATAAACATTGCTGTATTGTTTGATTTTTCCAAATGTTTATTTCTATTCAGTCATTCCCAGGGACGTCCCGTGGGCATAGGCTAGGGGCGGCAAGTCCTAGGGAGCGGCAAATGATCACAGTTTTTTTCTTAATGACTGAATATTTTTGAAATACGATTTTGATTGAGAATAAATATGATGCCTCAATGCCTTTGATAAAAAAAGTGAAGAGAAAGATATTTTCAATAGCAATAATATTATGACCGATGGCTTAATAGTAGTTGAATTGATCGCAAAAATCTTCTTTAAATATGACATTTACCGATCTCAGCACTATAGGCGGTAAATAATGTTATTTCAAAAAAAAAATAATAATAATAAAATAGTAAGAGCGCTATTTAAAACTCCTAGAGGCGGCACATAGCCTAGGAACGTCACTGGTCATTCCAATGAAGATTGACCGTGTGAAATATGATATACATATTTGTTTGAATCGTTGGATAAACTTTGAGACAGATATTTTCACAACACTAAGATTCACATTCTTTAATTATCAATTGAAGTTCATACAAAAAAAAAACCGTAAAAATAAAGTGTGAGGTAATGGAAAAATCACACTTTGATAAACCATCGTTAAATAGTTGACGAATCTGCTTGCACTTTGCACATTTTTAATTCGTGTTTTGTATTACACATTTTAAATGCGGCCGAAGACTTAATCTTTTAGTGATCCGCAACCCCTTGGATCCGGAAATATGTTCTCACGTCCCCTTTAAAGTTTAATTACGTATTTGTAATACATTTATTTAAATATGTCGAAAAAAAATATCTCCCGCAATCCCGGAAATGCTTCCTCGCATCCCAGGTTAGAAACCACTGATTTAGACCAATAGTAAACATGTTGAATACTCATGTTCTAATAATATGTTTCACATTTGCAGGCATTCTTTTTAGTGTTATCTCTGGTGGTATGTTCGACCTTCGCAAACGCGTCGCCTAAAGGTGGAAGGGTGTCGGCACCACGTGCCATGCCAAAACCTAAAACCGTTCTTAAGAACATTAACATTAATCCTGAACTGCTTCTTGAAATTCCGATGAGAAGATCAGCCGACCTTTTTAGGTAAGCATTCAAGAAATATATTACGTAGTTATGTATTTCTTATAATATATATGTTTCTGTATCGTAAAATATTTAAAAAACAATAGCTTCGACTCAATTAAAGGATTCGGCTTCATTTTCATCATGTTCGGCCGTCGCAAACCTGTCGCCTAACGCCGTAAGCACACTAGCGTGAAAGCGGAACGGAAGCGGACCGGTACGAAGAACAACCTTATGATAGTACGGTCCGCTTTCGTTCCGTTTCCGCGTCTGTGTACTAGTGGCATAAAGGTTCAATGATATCGGCAGTAGCACGTATTTTGCCAAAATCTCAAACCACCGACCGCTAGGCCCGTTTCCGATAGTGCTGATAATTTTGATATTCCTTTCCACAGATCAGCGTTGCCTAAAACCACCACCGTTTATCCTGAGTTGCTTGCTAGCTATCCGTTCTTCAGATCAGCTGCTCCTCCTAGGTAAGCATTCAAGAAATATATGTTTAATAGGTAGGTATGTATTTTTTATAATGTACAAATTTATATATTACATAACAATTTAAAACTTCGTTTAGACTCAGATACACAATGAAAGATGTGGCTACATTTTCTCAACCAATAATTTGATATACATATCGACTGTGGAAAGGAAAAAGAACGTAACCCACAGTTTTTCAAAACAGCTTTTTTTCAATAATCACAATGTATCCAACTCGATACACGTTCTATCAAAAGGGTGTAAGCTGCAAATGTCGAATTAGTATCTAAATTCAGCTTTTAAGTTTGAAAAAAGATTAGCTTGTGAAAATTGAAACCAAGAAAAAAGACTGAAAAAAATGTATTTCCTAGACAATTTCTTTAATTAAAATTAGATTATGTCAATTAAACAACAGTTCAGAAGTCTCCGTTCACTTTAAGGTTGTGTACATTTCATAATTTGCATATGGCTCAAAATCATCAAAACACGTTTTTTGCGTCTCCTGTTAAATTTGCTATTTGTTGGTTACGTCCTTTTTCTTTTCCACAGTCGATATGTATATAGAAGGGACTGTGCGTGAGAGATGGTAGAGTGATAGAGAAAAAATCACTCGTTTCATAATCAAACTATAAAAATCTTTAAAAATTTTGTTTTAATTTTTTACATCTTTTCAATTTCAGGCGGAATGGTCCATGGGGCACGGTTCATTATTGATAACAACAATCGCTGATCTAACAACCGATACTTCAAAACACCGACCCATAAAAAGCTACTCGGAGTAGATGACATAATATTAAAATCCCTTGTTTGTTTTGTACTTACTTAAATGTCGTTAATTTGATGAGAAGAGATTTTTACGAGATGTCAAACACTTCTTCCTACCTTTAAATCTGTTCAAAAGAATAATGAAATAAAATGAAGTATTCAAAACAACCGCTCACTTTTTTATAAAAAAAGAAGTCTTAAGAACAACTTTTCAAGATTATGTAATTAATTATTGAGGATATGTACAAAGTATCAATCGTACTCCTTCATTCTTATTTTATCACTGTGATTGTTTTTTATCCAGACTTCCGAAATAAGCAAATTTTTTTTGACGTTAAGAATATTTATTTTGTAAGCTGAATGAAATTATAATCGCATGAATAATTAGGAAAACTCTGTGAAATGCAATGAGCGTTCAAAAATATTTACCACAAACTAAAAGTGTATCAAAAGTGATCGTAGATCTCATTTTATAGGGTAAAGCAATTTTCCGAAGCATTGATCAGCTATGTATTGAATTATATAGTTAGATACTCCCATTCTGGAATCTTTTCCCTAAAAAGACGTCGAAATAAAAAAGGGTCTAGTTAGCCTCAGCTATTTTTCAGTGGTATAAGCTAAAAAACACTATCATCTACTATTTCCAAAAATCAAACAAAACATAAATACAGTCATTTTTATTACTAATAAAAATAGAGATAGTTATTTACAGTTTTATTTCAATAGTACCCTTCATGATTTTGAAGAAAAACAAACGTTGGACAATGACACTTACAAGCAGTGGCGCCTTGTCCATACGCACTGCAGAACTGCAGCAGCTAGGGCTTGCATTACCGGTTTACTGGTAAATCACCCAAAACGCACCATTACCGGTAATTACCGAAAATTATTTTACCTCAAATCAAGGATAAATACAGGCATATTATTACGAAAGTTTATTGGAGATATCCATGCGATATTAAGAGTTTCGTTTTTTCTACTATGGCAACATTAAAACACAGATTGTTACTGGTCATACTGGTGTCAACTGTCAACACCATCGCAGTGACAGCTAGAACTCTGCAGGTGATCATGCATACTTGTTTTAGGACTGAGACGAAGTAAATTTTAAAACCATATGTGTTTTCGTACATATTCTTCTTTGTTTACATATATTGCATTCTTGCTTATTTACAATAAACAAATTTGTTAAAACTGATTTTTCTTAACATTTTTTTTATAAATTCAATAAAAGCATTCAATTGTAGTATTATTTTATTTTATTTTAATGAATAACTTATATTAGGCGTATACAAAGTACGTAAGTCAATAAGTTAATGGATAAACTAATAAGTTAATAATATCAACTCCTCAAAGACAGATAAACCAAATATTATATAGTCGTAATTCAAATTAACCATGCTCGATGTGACATATGCACAAGTGATTGTCTGATCTTCCATTAACATATCTCAGTTAAAACAAAAAAGACATCATATAAAATATATGTATAGATTTATATGGCATTATTCACCTGGAACGTATTTGAAATTATTTAGGTTTCAATCCAAAAATTTGGTGATGAAGAAGGTACTTGTTATTTTGGGCCGAAACAAAAGCCATTTTTGCTACGGTTTGTGCATCACTGGTCTTAATTGATCGATAATTATTTATCTTTGGCCGCATTTAAAATGTGAAATACAGAGAGTGAATATAAAAAAAACAACGTTTTGCATGTTTATAACTACAAACGGAAAATACAAAACTAATGTGATATTTTTTATAATTAAATATCTGAATCGTTACAAGTATTTTGACATTGCCAGACCTCTTTGGCAGACTGAGAAGAAGAAAAATCCTTCCAACCCGATTTTCCCGATTTGGTGTAGCTTGACAGTCTGGTACATGGAAATGATTATTGGGTGCAATTCAAGAAAAAAATTTCGATCACAGTCAACAAATGTTGATGTGAAAAATAAAAATAAATTAAATTTATAACTTTGTTATTCCGACTATTTTTTTTTTACAAAAAGAATAAAAAGCTTTTTTTGTATTTTTCCACAATTTCTTCAAAAGATCAGTACCGATTTAATTAATCACCAGCTTTTCAACTAATAAAACTAACTAGTCGTGATAATTACATAAAAAAAGGATTTATTTTAAGTTCATTAGTATTTTTGTAAGATGTGTTTTTTCAATTGTTTGATGGTTTATTGATTTGTTTTGCTTAGTTTATAATTTAAAAACCCTGTCGCAAACGGCCAGTGGTTAAGTGCTGCTTAATTAGATAGGTCCTGACTGCCTCCCTATAAATATTCTCTTGAATTATAAAAAAGAGAATTCAAATTAGAGTTAATAATAATTATTTGAACTAAGTAAAAAAATACTGTAAGCTCGAAAAAAGGTTGCACTCTACACCTCTGCAACTCCTCCATCAAATAGCAATTAAAGATAAACCAAAGATATTTTATGAAAATTATAGTTGTTTAGAGATAACTTGTATGCACTTTAATATATGTTAGATACATTTTCAATATGATGTTACTAATGATATTGCTAGTGAAATTATTTGAGGGAAACAGATTAATATAAATAGGTCACAGCATCTCTTCCAACGACAGAAACGAATTCGTTGGCAATCGACTAACATATACGTAAAATACAGTGAAATTGAAATTTGCATCATGTTTAGCAAGATTGTAAGTACATAATATATAAATAAACATCGCTGAATCATTTTATTTTTCCAGATGTTTATTTCTATTCAGTCGTTCCACTGAAGATTGACCGTGTAAAATATGATATATTTGTTTGCGTTGTTGGATGAACTTTGAGGCAAATATTTTGACCACTATAATACTAAGATTCACATTCTTTAATTCAATTGAAGTTCTTACGGGAAAAAAATCGTAAAAAATTAAGCGTGAGGGAATGAAAATTACGTGGCCTTAACAGAATTGAATCACTATGTTATATTTTCAGTCAATATTAATATATACGGACATTTCAAATCAATTAGCAATTGAAATTAAACGTTCTTTCCGAGACTAATTTTTGCAGAGTAAAACATCCTGCTACCTATTTAATTTTTGAGATATTATTTGACAGACAGAAGTAAACAAATACACAATTTTTATTCCTGGCGAGTCTTTCGAAATTGTATGAACACATACGAGACATTGCTATTTTTTTTTTCGTTTACTGTATTACACATTTTATACGTGGCTAAATAATTTTCGATCAATTTAGATCAGCGGATTTTAACCTTTTTAGTGATCCGCAACCCTTTGAATCCGAAAATATGTTCTCGCACTCCCTTTTAAAAATTATTTACGTACATTAATGTATTTTTTATATATATCAAAATAGAAACTTCTCCCGCACCCCCAGAAATAATTTCTCGCATACCAGGTTAGAAACCATTGATTGAGACCAATGCTAAAATAGTTGGATACCCATGCTCTAATAATATGTTTCACATTTGCAGGTATTCTTTTTAGTGGTATCTCTGGTGGTATTTTCGACCATCGCAAACGCGTCGCCTAAGGGTGTGTCGTCAAAACTTTACTTACCAATTACTCAAACCTCCACTTATAAGACCATCGTCGATGGTGATATGATGCCGTTGGCGTTCCGTTCATTAGATCTTCCTTCCATCCAAGGTAAGCACTCAAGAAATACATTGTTGATAGGTAGTTATGTATTTCTTATAATATATATGTTTCTGTATCGTAAACTACTTTAAAACAATAGCTTCGACTCAAATAAAGGATTCGGCTTCATTCTGCTATTCAATAATTTCACGTATACAAGTGACTAAACGAACGAGGTTGGGGTTTGAGACAAAAAGCCACCCTTGCCAGCATTACTTGTCTTATATTTTTAGCAAAAATTACATAAACCTTTTGCATTCAACATTGTGAAATTATTCTGTGTTTTAATTTTTGAAGTCTTACCTTTTTCAGATGATTCATCGGAGGAGGTGCCATAATATCCAAATCACATGTTTGTTTTGTACTTACTTAACTGTCGTTAATTTAGTAAGAATAGGTCTTTACGACATGTCAAACAATTATCTTTACTTATAAACCTGTTCAAAATAATAATGAAATAAAATGAAGTATTATAAACAACTGCTCACTTTTTATAAAAAGGAGGTCCCAAAAACAGCTATTCAAGATTCTATGAATTATTGAGTATATGCACTAAATATCAATCTTTCTCCTTCTTTCCTTTGACGTTGCATTTTATCACTGTGGTTGGGTTTTTTTTTTTGCACAGACTTCCGAAATAAGCAGGTTTTTTCACGAAATCGCAAATGATGGTTGGGAGACAAGAATACTTATTATTTTGCAAGCTGAAAGAAATTATAATCACATAAATAATTAAGGAAATTCCCTTCAATGAGCGTTCAAAAATATTTACCATAAACTAAGAGTCAAAAGTGATAGTGTAGATCTTATTTTAAAAGAAAAAGAAATTTCCCAAAACATTGATCAGTTTATCGAATTATATAGTTAGCTACTCCCATTCTGGAATGTTTTCCCGACAAAGACGCTGAAGTAAAAAAAGGGCCTAGTTATCCTCAGCCAGTTTTCAGTGGTATAAGCGAAAATGTTCAGAGCTATTTTCTTAAAAAAGTAGCAATTATTTTGATTAAAATTATCATCTACTATTTCAAAAAAATAAACAAAACAAACATACATCAGCAGTCAAATATTCAGTCTTATTACATGTATTAATTATAGTTATATTTTAGTACATTTAAAAAAATAAGTGTGGTCGAGTGGTCAACGTCGTTTGGCTTCGGTTACGGAGATCCCGTTTTCAAATCCCGGTACGAACAGTTTTATAAATTGATTTTTCAATCGATTTATGAATATCTGTTCGAAGGCATGGATGTATGTAATGTTTTAAATTCTCCCCTCCCACCCATCCTATCCTATGAACGGGGCGCTAATCACTAGTCCTGTCCTAGCCCTATCCTTCTACTCCTACTCACTTTGGAAAAAGAGAGGTTGAGCAACTGAGTAACAAGCAGTTCTCGTAGAAACACATCTGTTGAGATAAACTCCATTAGGAGTCCATATGCTCCACATTGGGAGCGGACATGATTAAAAAAAAAAAGCAATAATTATTTTATTATCTTATATGAAAAAAAAATGAATTTTAAAACCAAACTCCATGTTCAAAGCTTACACCAGGTATGTTGAAGGTCGATATACATATACCTCTTCTAAAAAAGGGAAATGGATATAGATATTCAGTTGAGATATCTCTATTAGGATGCCATACTACATGGTGAGCGGATATGGATTAAAAAAACACATTTTTTGTTGAGGTTTTTTGTGTTTACGATATTTCTGTTTGATATGCTTAATAATTGAAAAAAAACAATTATTAAAAGAATACAAGAATTTTAAATGACAGAATATTTCTGCATACTAACTTTTTTGTTTTTATTTTGGCTGTTCATGTTTTTACTATTTCCTGTATTAAATTTTATTTTATTTAATGTAAAACTAATTGTATGTCGATTAATATTAGTTTGCATTTATAACAATAAGGCGGGCGTGAAAATGCGGCGGCATACACATAAAGGGTGGTGGTGGGATAATCATCAACCAACTTGTATTATAATAATAATAACATAGTGTGCAAGCTGAGAAAAAAATAGTTTTTCTCAATTATTATTAAGATTATTTTCTTACACCTGGCAGTATGTACATATATTAAGTATTTTTCATTTTCTGAGAGAGTTCGTGAGAATCTCTAAAACAGCATTTACAAAATCGTCAAAACATACCTGCTCATTTCGGATGTCTGCGTAAAATCATTTATACGTAATAAAAACTATATTTTATTTTTTATGAAATTTATTTGAAAGGTTATTCTAGCAGAAAATCACAGTGGAAAAATGAAATATTAAAAGGAAGATGGAATACGATTAGTATATATAGTAACTACCCAATAAAATTTTATAATCGATATAAAACATTATCTCACAGTTACTACCAGCACAGGACCACTGCTAGCAGTAAATACAAATATTTGTAACAGTGAATATTTCTTTTTAATACCTCATTTTATATAATTAGTTTTTTAAACAGAACTCTGAGTAAAAATAAGTCTTTGAAGTCTCGAAAGGATCGCATTTCATCAACTGCTTAACGGATGACTAAGTACAAAGACTCTCATGCATCTTCGGCCTTCTCCTTCGAGCAGTTTTGTATGAGTCGGTGTTTTGAAGTATCGGTTGTTAGCAATGGTTGTTCTCATTAACCCAACATACCCTTTGGAGTGATTCGTCTGAAATTGGAAAGAACACGATGTTGATCATGTTTTTTTAGCACCATAAGACAAGTGATGTTGGTAAGGGTGACTTTTTGTCCTTATACTTTACCTTCTCCCTCGTACGTTTACTGACTTTTATACATAAATAAATGGGGAAAAATTAGCCAAATCTTTTATTATGTATCTGAATCGAAGTTATTGTTTTGAAGTACCATATAATATATAAATACTATAGGGAAGGCATATCTATTTAAATTATATTTACGAAAAACTTACTTAGGAGGGGAGCTATAATAAGTTCTGACGATCGGAATGTCAATTGGCATAGGACGACTATCAGTGACGATCTCAGCGAGGATTTGAGAATTTGGCAATAAACCTTCAGGCGACGCGTTTGCGACGGCTGAACATGCGACCAGAGATACCACTAAAAAGAATGCCTGAAAATGTGAAACATGTGATTAGAACATAGGTATCCAAAAAAATCACTATTGGTCTAAACCAGTGTCGGATTTGTTCCGCGACACACTAAATAAAAATGCTTTAAAAACGGAAATGTGGAACATGTATCGAGTCGATCACTATATATATGTATATGCGAACGTGACAAATATTTATTTGAATACGTAGATGTTGAATTAATTTAATATTTAAGAAAATTTAAATGAATAGGCATTATTAAAAATGAAAATTTTTGAGGCGTCTTCTTCCGCGGCACACCTGAGACTTATTGTGGCACAGTAGTGGGCCTTGGCACGCAGTTTGGCAGACACTGGTCTAAACTCTAAATTAATCGAAACTTATTTCTCTTCAGCCGAATTTAAAATTTGTAATACAGAGAATGCTTTATATAAATAATAAATCTTAGGGTGATTGCATACATTTTATAATACGAAACTAAAAGCGGACAACACAAAACTAATGTGATATTTATTATCCACGTATAATATATTCGAACCGTTACAAGTATTTATAAGTGAATTATAAAATTACTCGCCAAGAATTTCGTTTAAAATTGTCATTTTTGTGTACTAATTTCTAGAAAACAATTATCAAATAAAGTGGGTAACAGTATATTTATTGAGTCGCAAAGGTGTGAATTTTCTTCATTCCATTTTCATCATTGTCAGTATTATTTTCACAAGTTTATTTTTATCTTCCGTACGAACTTCAATTTAAATAGAAACATCTGTGTTTTTATCTTTCGTCATATAAATACCACATGCACGGATAATAAATTGTTTGTGTGAGAAATCAAGTATTATATGAAATGTTTGTGTTGTGAAAAAAATGGCGAAATATTCACATTAAATTTTCATATTACAAGGAAAGCGTTCCTTTTGAATACACGTTACGTTACGTTACCTTACGTTAAGCGTTCTTTTTGTAAAGGTAAAGTTAAAAGATGATCTGTTGAAGCAAAATAGTTTTTTTTACATGATAAAGTAATAATAATGTAACTAAACTCAGTCTGTATTTATATTATTATTATGAGACTGGTGGTCAACCCCGAGGTTTTCGCTTCCGCTATCAACAGACTTGAAAGCTAAAAGAATTGCTGTCATCAATTGATCAATTGAATTTATGATCGGTTTATAGAGTTATGCTCAAAGGCATATGATGTCTTAAAATCCTAAAACATCACGCCATTGCGATGCAAACAGATATATCATATTTTATACGGAAAATCTTCAGTGAAATGATTTTTTAGAATTAACACATTGTGTGAAAATGAGATTATATTGCGATATTTGGCAACATGACATTGTACAATGTTGCCAATTACGATGTTTATTTAATAAAAAAATAAAAAAAAGATTTAAGATATGATTATTACCTACTGTTACTTGTTTAAATACGACCACCAAATTTTACGAAACAAGAATAACAAATCATATATTGCAAACGACTGACTGTCAATCCTTAGTGAAATGACTTATTTTATAAAATTAAAAATGTGAAAAAATGAAATGACAATAGATGTATAGTTATAATACGTCCTTACGATTTTTCCAATCATGATGAACAGTTCTATTTTACTGTATATAGTCGATGTTATTCGATTGCCAGCAAATTCGTTTCTGTCGTTGACAGATATGCTGTGAGCTATTTATATTAATTTGTTTTCTTAATTAAAATAAAGCTATCAACAATGTCATTAATAATATAACATAATAAGCGTACATTAAAAACGTATCTAAAATATGTCAATCTGCGAATAAATAAAATTCTCATAAAATATTTTTAATTGTTATTTGATGGTGCTGTGTGGAGTGATGAAATTCGTTGTTGAAAAAATTGTTTTGTTATATTTAAAAAAAAATATTTAAATTTAATGAAATAGTCTTGTCTTTATATCACCGTGACGTGCTCATCTTATGTTTTATGATGTAAAAACTGATTTTAGCATTTATTTTATTAAAAGCAATCAATAATCACGTAATGAAATATTCTGTGTTGTTTCGCTCTTGAAAATCTACTGTGTTCTTGAATCAAGTGAATTTTAAGCTACGCTAACCAAGAAATGAAAAACACCATCATCATAATATCCATTAAAATATACTTAAAAATATAGATATAAAAATTTATGTTAAAATCGATTTCTGTTGCGTGAATATGACAAAACATGTTCAGTGAAGTTAGCCTTGCATCGTTTTTTCGTGCTAGTCACTTAGGTTTTCGGGTTTTTTTGCTGTGAGTTAAAAAAAAATGCAACACAGGATTTAAGGAGCTCACGATCCGATTAGGAACAGTTGTATACATCTTGACTGAGGAATCAAATCCCGGGATCCCGAATCCCAGGATCCCTGGATCCCGTCCATTTTTCGATACATTTCAATCCCGGGATTAGAAGATATGATACCGAAAATTTCGGGATTGATTTACTTATCAAACAGAAACGTCTTGGTTTTCAAGTCGAACGGATGTTCACGCACATAATAAACAAATCCCATTTTAAATCCTTTGCGATAACAATTATCGCAGAAGAAAAAGTAATTTGACACCAAGCGTACTTAAGTAAATTATAGTTGAATGTATTTGAAGATAACAAAAACGATAATTATTGGTAAGCTTCACATTTCAATATTTTTTTCTTATCTTAATTTTTATTTTCTATTTTCAATACCTCAATGAATGTTATCAGATTTTTGCGTGATTTATTGTTCTATTTTTATATGTAAATTAGTTTTGTAATAAGACAGGTGTCAACTAAAGTTTATTTCGCCCAGTTTCTATATGAACAGTGTGATAAATATCAGTGGCGTGCGAAGAGGGGAGGAGAACAATAACTTTAATTTTTAAATTTATTTTCTTTATTTTTTGAGAATTTATTTTATTTGACGCTCCCTCCATTTTATAAAAGTCATCAATAACCGCATTTCGTTTAATATGTTGCTTAAAAGATTTTTCAAATAATATTATTGCAAGAGTTGAAAATCTATTCTCATTTTGACTATTTCTATTGAATGTTCTTATTATTTTCATTGTAAAAAATGATTTTTCTCCAAAGGCACTTGTCACCGAATATGGTAATTATAAAAATATGTTTTATTGGTTCTTTGCACAATAAAACCGTATACTAAATGGCGAAACAATTGATGATCTTGTATTAACTTCGGGCATAGTCTAAAATAATATTTAAATTTCTTAGTATTTCATTTTTATGTTTGTATTTTTTAGATAAATTTACTTTATTTAAATTATCGAGAATGTATGTCCACAATAATTTAAGAACTCTTTAATTTTGCAGTCTGAAGTAGGTAGATACTTTTTTCAGCTATCTACATTAATTATTTGAAGTTATATTGCTTATTTTTACATAATGTATGCATATTAAGTTCGTTTAATAATTGTGGCGCATATTTTTTTACGAGTTATTAAAAAATCCACTTATATCCACGTACATCGCGAATAACTGAGATTAAGAGAGCTTTCTGCTTACGTATTGGCAGCCCACAGCTGGTTATATAATATAGAATAAATTGTTTAATTTATTTTTCACCAATATTATCATTTTTTATTTCTTAAAAAAATGTACTATGTAAATAAATATCCCGGGACCAGTCCCGGGATCCCTGGATCGAAAAATTCTAATCCCGAAATTCCGGGATCAACATTTTGGCTCGGGATTGGATTCCCTAGTCTTGACGATTACTGCTTCTCGGTGCGAGTCATGTCACATAACGAATGCACAGAGTGGCCGTTTGTTTTCTAGGACAACTTACACAAATAGTGATAAATAATGATAATATGAGTCGTCTGGTATCAAAACCAGACCTATCCCATATATTTCGAAATTAAACTAATGCTGTCACATTATTCTGTTGGTTATAGTGTATGACTAGAATTTAAAAAAAAATAAAAATCAAATAAATGTGGTACAAAAACGCAAAAGAAAATGATGCTTGGTATCAAAAGCAGAACTGTTCACGACGTTGGAAACAAAAGTAGAACAGTTCGGTAAATCAGGATTTCGACTAATCACAGAGTTACTTTAAGTGATGTCCCATATAAATTTGAGGTTGCACTCGTTGATGAGGTATGTTTAAAATTGAGTTTAAATTGATAAAACTCAAAAAGCCAACAATACGTTTTTCGTGTTTTTCTCGCAACTTCGAAAAATGGATAGTTCTACTTTTGATACTATACGACTCATATATTAATCACTACGCAGATAATAGAGAATTAATCTATTTTTTCAATTCGACAACTGTGGTTGCCCGGTTTTTTCTCTCTCTAATTAATGATTACCTATAAAATAAACATTTTTTAAAAAATGTTCTCTTTTTTTGTCTTTGACACTTGACAACCCTAGTGGTCCAGTTGGTAAGAGCTTGCTTGTTCTATCGATCAAGTGGGACCTGGTAAGGTCATTGTCAAATTTAGATTGTTTTCAATTTGAATTTGAGACCTAAGACGTGGGTGTTTGTGATTTCAATTATTCTCCTGTGACTTACAAAATTTTTTCTCATCGAGTTTGTCTCATATGATATTCAAACATTAAAATATTTGGTGCATTGGTGTTAGCTATAATGCCTAACGTATTTGTTAAGAAATATTTATGAAAAAAGCCGCTTTGATCACTTGGTTGCTATCTGTTCTTTTGGGACAAACTATTCTCAAACAATTTGAAACACGTTTGATCTACCACTGTCATAAGTATCAAACAGTCTCACATCTTATCGATGTTACATAATTAAGGTGTCGACAACGGGATGACAATTTAAGTAATATGATAATGTTACACCAGAATACACACATAATATTTGTTTGTGTATTCTGTTAATTGATGGATGTATAATTCAAAAATTGATAAAATATCATTTTAATCATAAAAAGTAACGTAAATTTTTTTCATCATTACAGTATTATATTACACTATTTTTTAGTAAAATTAGTATTTAAATGAACACATTTTTTATCCATGCCCCCCCCCCGGACCCAATTTGGAGCATATGCCCTACCAATAGGTATCATGGAATTATGAATTATTGTCATGGAATATCTCCGTTAATATTGTTAATTATTATTTGATGACATTCAACGGCATAACTAAAAATTTGGGGCCCCTGTCATTTAAGTCGGTTTTAAGTATCAAACAGTCTCACATCTTATCAGTGTTACACAATTAAGTTCTCGGCAACGGAATGATAATTTTATCCCGTTTCCCGGGATATGAAAAAATCCGAGACTTCCGAATCCATAATCGCTTTGGTCACGTTGGTTGATATCGGTTCTTTTGGGACAAACGATAAAAGCCACCTTTACTAGCATCGCCATAACCTTTGACTTCATTCTGAGAAAGTCAATTCCACCTGACCAAGGTGTAGCTGTTGCCTCCAACCTTAGACTATGCGACCTCGAGAATGCCGATGACGCTGTTATATATTTGGCACTTTTACAACAAAAGGTTGCCGACACTTGATAAATTGGATGTACTCGGTAGAGCTACGGGACGCTGGAATAACATGGGAGGAAGTAAGGAGACTGGTGGGGGACAGATAATCTTGGAGGCCATATGCTCCGACTAAGGAGCGGATATAAAAAAAAAACTAGCATCACCTGTGTTATATTTTTAGCAACAATTACATTTATCTTTTGTGTTCAACATTGTGAAATTTTCCTTTTTCAGACCATTCGGTGGATAAGGTTCATTATTGATAACAAATATCGCTGATCTAACAACCGATACTTCAAAGCACCGACCCACAAAAAGCTACTCGGAGGAGATGCCTTTATATTCAAATCACATGTTTGTTTTGTACTTAACTATCATTACTTTGATCTTTACGAGATGTCAAACACTTTTTATTACTAATAAAGAATAATTTAATAAAATGAAATATTAAAAAACTACTCATTTTTTTAATAAAAAAGAGAGAAAAACAACTTTTCAAGAGTATGTTAATATTATTATTAGTGAGTATATGCACAAAATATCAATCGTACTCTTTCTTTCTCATTCTATCTCTGTGGTGGTTTTATTCACTCAGACTTCCGAAATTAGCCGGCTTGTTTTGACGAACTTAAATATCGTCGATGCACATCGAATATGGTCTATGTGACTATGTGTACCCATAGTCACATAGACCATATTTGATGTGCATCGACGATATGTCGCTTGAAAGATAAGAGTATTTATTATTTTGCAAGCTGAAGGAAATTATCATCGCATACATTAAAAGGAAAATCCTTTGTAATGAGCGTTAGAAAATATTTACTGTAAACTAAGGAGCGAAAATTGATCGTTTAGATTTCATTTTAAAGGTAAATTGATTTTCCAAAGCAAGGATCAGTTACTCTCATTCTGGCTTTTTTTCTCAACAAAAATGCCGAAAGAGAAAAAGTGTCTCCATATAGTGATTTAACGCTACTAGCAAAATATTATCATTCCTTTTTTAACATTCAATACCTTTTAATCTACGAATAATTAGAATTGTCATGGAATATCTCCGGCAATATTGTTAATTGTTATTTTACGACACTCAGTGGCGTAGTTGGAAATTCGGATCCCTCGTGAAAACGTCACGCAAGACACCCTGCGCCAGGGGCTACCAACCCCGTGCCCGCGACCGTGCTATCTGTTCTTTTGGGACAAACTATTCTCAAACAATTTGAAACACGTTTGATCTAACACTGTCATAAGTATCGAACAGTCTCACATCTTATCGATGAGATTAACGGGATGACAATTTAAGTAATATGATAATGTTACACCAGAATACACAAATAATATTTATTTGTATATTCTGTTAATTGATGGATGTATGATTCAAAAATTGATAAAATATCATTTTTATCATAAAAAGTAACGTAAATATTATTCATCATTACAATATTATATTACACCATTTTTTAGTAAAATTAGTATTTAAATTGACACATTTTTTATCCATGCCCCCCCCCTGGACCCAATTTGGAGCATATGCCCTACCGATAGGTATCATGGAATTATTAATTATTGTCATGGAATATCTCCGTTAATATTGTTAATTATTATTTGATGACACTCAATGGCGTAGCTAAAAATTTGGACCCCCTGTGATTTAAGTCGGTTTTAAGTATCAAACAATCTCACACCTTATCAATGTTACACAATTAAGGTGTCGGTAGCGGAATGATAATTTGTGTCCCGTTTCCCGGGATATGAAAAAATCCGAGACTTCCGAATCCATAATCGCTTTGGTCACGTTGGTTGCTATCGGTTCTTTTGGGACAAACGATCATCAAAAAATTTGAAACGCGTTCGATCTTACATAGTTTTGAGCGTCAAACAGTTTCACATCTTATCAGTATCACACTATCATGATATCAGAAACATGCTAAGAATTTGTAGTGTTGATAAGCAATATACATTTTATTCACTATTACAGTGTTATATTATACTATTTTGTTGTAACATAAGTATTTTAATTAACGCATTTTTTATCTATGCCCATTCCCAATTTAAAACATATGCTCTACTAGTAGGTGTCTCAACATAAGTTTTTCTACGTGAAGTGCTTGTTACTCGGTTGCTCAATCCTTCTTTTTTTTAAGAGAGAAGGGATAGAAAGGATAGGATTAGAGCAGGACTAGTGGTTGGTTAAACACTCTCTTTACATCCCGTTATTTTAGGATTGGCATTAGGGAAATTTTAAAAAGTAGCACACATCCTTGCATTTGAACAGAAATCGATTGAAAATATGTTGTTCGTTCTGAGATTAGAAGCTGTGAGGTCCAATGCCAGAAAAATCTAATTTTGGGACCAACCCCGGGATCAACATTTTGGCTCGATATTAATTTCCATACTTCGGATATCAGAGTTAAATCATTTATATGTAATAAGAACTATATTTGTTGTTAATGTATATATAAACTATTTGAAAGGTTTTTTTTACAAAAAAGAGACAATAATTATGTTTGGCACCTTGAGTAACTTCTCAGTAATATTTTTTAATCGTCATAAAACATTATCTTGTAACTTTCAGCAAAAGACCACTTGCAAACAGTAAATACAAATATTTGAAGCAGTGAGTAGTTTTTTTTAATTCTTCATTTTATATAATTATTCTTTTGAATAGATTTATTAATAAGAATACGTGTTTGACATTTCGTAAAGATCCAGTAACCCTATCAAAGTAATGACAGTTAGGTACAAATTATAAAACAATCACTTGATTTGAATATTGGCATCTTCTCCGAGTAGTTTTTTATGGGTCAGTGTTTTGAAGTATCGATTGTTAGATCAGCTATGGTTATTCTTTATGAAAAACTGTACCCAATGGACGACCGAATCGTCTGAAATTGAAAATATGTAAAAAATTAAAACACATTGAAAGATTTTTATATTTTGATCCTGGAAAGAGTGTTTTTTTTCTCAATCTCTACCCTCTACCTCTCACGCACAGTCATTTATATATGTACAATGAAATAATTGGTTAAGACAGCGGTGGGCTGCCAATATCTTAACAAGGGGCTCGGTAAATCTTATCCATTTATTTTTAACCATTTTCGCTCCCAATGTGGAGCATATGGCCTCCTAATGAAGGTGTCTCAACAAAAGTTTTTTTTTCTACGAGAACTGTTTGTTAATTAATCGCTCAACCTTTCTTTCCCAAAGAGAGTAGTAGGGATAGAATGATAAGGCTAAGACAGGACTAGTAATTAACTCGAACCCAAGAGGTCCGGCACGGAAGCCCACAACGCTGAATGAAAAAATGAATTGGCTACTAAGTCTTGTTTCATAATAAAATCTAACCATCTACAGAGATTGTATTTATGTGCTGATTTGATCTAAGACGAATGATTTTCTTATCTTATCAAGGGGCTCGCAGGCCGCGCTGAAATTTAACAAGTGGCTCGCGCGAGCCCCTCCGAGCCCCCTCCAGCCCACCCCTGGGTTAAGACAATGTAGCCACATCTTTCATCATGTACCTGAGTTGAGTTTTTAATTGTTATATAATAAAGAAACATATCTATCATAAAAAATACATACATATCTATTAAAAATATATTTATTGAATGCTTACCTAGGGGGGGAGGCTGATCTGTACAACGGAACGTCAACATGCACATCAGGACTAACGGTGGCTTGAACATTTATCACGACACGTGGTGCTGACTTCTTTCCACCTTTAGGGTCCGCGTTTGCGAAGGTCGAACATACCACCAGAGATACCACTAAAAAGAATGCCTGCAAATGTGAAACATATTAATATAGCACGGGTATCCAAAATTTTGATGATTTTGGGCAGCGGTGGGCTGTCAATACGTTAACAAGGGGCTCGCTCAATATCAAAATAATTTATCAGTCATATACAATTATATGAAATATTTTTAAATAAGCAAACGATTGTTACTTAATACACTTAAAATATACAACAATATGCTGTTTAACAGAAACTAACCAATGTAAATGGGTAAAAATGTACTACTGTGTATACTGGAAGCTGTCGTAGATAGTATATGTCATAAAATGCAGTTATGTACTAGTTTGATCTGAGAATATTGTTTTCTATTAATTTAACAAGGGGCTCGCGTGAGCCCCTCCGAGCCCCCTCCAGCCCACCCCTGATTTTGGGCCAAAGGCAAATTATGAATGTACAGAACTTTGAAATGCCTGGAGACCAGAGGTGGGCTTCTTTTTCATAATTTTTTTTTTCCAAAACGCAATTTCCAAATGCCTTTCTTTAAAAAAAAAAAGCTTAATTTAGATACTAGTTCGACATTTACTGCTGACATTTTTTTTGATAGAACGTGTATCAAGTTGTATACATAGTGATTATTGAAAAAACTGTGGATTACTGCCTTTTTCCGTTCCACAGATGATATCAAATAGTGCAAACAACTGACGGTTAATCCTTAGTTGAATGACTTATTTCTGTATAATTAAACAAGTGGAAAAAGAAATGATAACGTGATATATAGTAATAATATGTCCTTACGATTTTAGCAACCATGATGACTAAT